>VMOF01000013.1:12070118-12196569 GCA_011764245.1 Trialeurodes vaporariorum
TTTTTCCTTCTCTAGAAGATCCAAATGAAAGGTAAATGTCATTGGTCTCTTAATTTTGAAGAAAACCATTGTTTTCGATGGCGTTTTGAGAGCTGTATGGACGCATTTCTTGCATAAAATAACCAATTGGCACAAAGGAAGTTGGAAAAACTAGCTTTTAAATTGACAGCGTTGATTATTTAATGCATAGCAACGTAGGTAAATGCCTTCAGAAACTTGCAAAAGAGACTGCCTGATGTAAAAAAGGTAATTTAGCGCAGTGACAGTCCACAATCAGCAAAGCGCATCCAGGTGAAGGGTAGATAAGCGATTCATGCGTGAAATTTTCACAGGTCCACGTCACACATATCTGCTTGTCATTTCGTGTAGAATCATTGTTTCAAAGTCAAACTTGGTACACATACTTTGAGGTATATGGAAGCGAATAAGCACTTTTACACAATAAAATGACAATTTTTACATAAAGAAATGTTCTGTGCAGTCCAAGTGGAAAGTAAAACCCCTTTCCAGTTGAACAAAATCACCATAGATTTTAAACCACAAAATTTTGAGTGAAGACAACTAGCAATTCAGTAACACAGTGCTTCTAACTCCGCTTGAACGGACCCTGATGCAAATCCCAGGTGTAATGCCTCTATTTTTCAATCTGCCACGGTATCAGTTCTAAATTAATCCTTTTCTGTATCACCAAGTTCACGCACATTAAGACACCATTGCACTCTGCTTTACATTAGCTTTTCTAATAAGATCAAAAATGTTTGCTTTAATTATGAATGATAGTTATTGCATGAAAGAGGGAAAATATCCGTGCATACGAAGACTGCAGAACGAAGGTCCATTCAGCTGTTATTTAGTGCCTCAGTGTATAGTGCCACCGAGTCGATAATCATCCTTATTCAAAATTTGCGGTAGATAAGCTGCAGTAATTTTGCTGCGCTTAAAAGCGGCTCAACATGGTCATTAATTAACATCCTCAAACCATACCGTGTAAATTTTTTAAAAAACTGCAGTGGCTCCACTATGACCTTAATTGGTTTGTAGAGCAACAATCAATATAATTTCGATCACAAAGAAAAATAAGATTTTTGACAAAAATAGAAGTCTAGAAACTTTGGGAAATTCTTTTCTATTTCATCTTTACCATGAGTGAAAAATGAGAGACTTACATGTCCAATGATCCTTCACTCATGATGAACAACATGGAACCATCCTCGTAAAACCTTCAGAGAGAGAATGACAAACAACGTTACAGCAACATGACAAAGGGCCAGCCGCAGAAGCGTGTTGATTGCTAACAACTTATGCAGTTACGCACTATCAAGTCCACTCAGACATTTAAAGTCAAGTAGGTGCAGCAAGGTGATCACTGATTTGCCATTTCTTGGGATGAAGGGTGAGCCTGGAATAGAAAATAAAGTTGTTGATTTTCACGCGCAACTCAAAGAAAACAGTCACACATAGTGAGAAAATGTCTACTATCGAACAACCCAAATTAGAGTTTAGATTGAGAAGAAAAATATGTTTCTATCATAGCAATGCACTAGCAAATTCTTAAATTTTGAACCAAGCAAATCAATTTGCAGTTAATGAATGGTCACATATTAATTGAGGTCATTTCAGATGAGTTAGCCGATGACAGTTCGCAATGATAATGCACTGTTAACGGGTTTACGACCTTTGCGCATTCGGACTCGATGTATCCATCGATTGGAAGTGTTATAATGCCAATCACATGACATCTGTCATCAGCCAACTTAAATGACATAACTTCTGTTAATAGTTACACCCTAGTATGCACAGAAACCTCAAAAACACATTAGGACGGTTTGGATTGAATGAGATACCTACTCAGACTGACTGAAGGACTCCTCCGAACATAAGGAGAACAGAAGCATTTTGAGAATTGGTCCCTGGCATGTAATGTTGAGCTACAAAGAATGCATTAGAAACTATTGTTCAGTGGTAGGTTTGTTGAACTAATGTGCAGCTAACACATGGATTGTACAATAGTTGTTTCGAGAAGGGTTGCCGATGACTCCTCTCATCCTTTTACGAGCATAAAAGGATTCATAATCGTCTTCTTTGCATAACTCTGAGGACAACGCGTACAGCAGGATAATATATACCTGCACGGTAGCCACCATGTTGGCCAACTGCTTACGTAAACGTAGAGCTGTCAGTGGCTATCTTTCTTCATCATGCGACCTTTAAACAATTAGTGTGAGGTGCACTGCGGCAAAGTGATGCAAAAGAACCGATTGACGTTTACTGACTAATTCATAATTAGGGTCCTCTATCCACCACTTTTCAAATTAATACTTGGAGACAGTTTCAAGAGAGAGGAGAGAGTAGGTACACGTGAAACAAGAGACAAGAAGAATATCATCAAGCTACAAATGATAATTGGGCGTAAATGTGACTTTGATTTTAATTTGTATGATGTGAACTGCGAATCAACACCACTCCCTCACAGTTGTAGCAAGTAAACAAACAACCTTGTAATGACAAGATTTGTTTTGATGATTCTGACAAAACTGAAGGGCATTTCACTTCTAGCCATAACATTGAGCAAAGATCTAAAAACAAACTATGATACTTACTTACGGAATCTGACGAATGCGTTTTGAGAATTTTGTCTTACACTGTCTCAAAAACACGGCGATAAATCCTCTCTGAAAGCTGATAGATCCTTGAAAAGTTTAAGAAGGTGCCACTGACATCGATGATGTACAGAAAAAGCTATTAGTTTCGATCAAATGTCTCTAATTTCCAAAATATCGCGAGAAAAACGAGTGAAATCACAAGGTAAACAAATGAAATTCAAGTCAAATTAACAAACAACACTTGAGAAAATGATGACCGATTAGCGACGAGAGACACCGATGCACAGTTACGGGGGGTAAATACCGCCCGTAACTTTACGCACGAGTTTACGCACAACAGGGAAAAAAACGGGGAAAAAGGGAAGCAAGCCGCACGTAACTCTGCACGTAAACCCTGCGTAAACTCAGCGAGGTCCAACTTGATTCGGCCCCTGCCTATGACAGTAACCGGCTTCAAATCTCGCCGCTAGGGGCCAGTCTTCTTCTATAATGTCTTTGAGTGGAACTTATTAAGCGTGCCGTATATATACGGTACGCTTCTTGTTTTCATTTTCATATCTAATATATAGGTTCAATGCCTTGCTTATGGCAAAACCTTTGGCGGGAAGGTTTGAAAAATTAAACACGTATTTTCTTAAAACTGGTTTCATTAATCGTTAATTTATTGCTGCAATCCAGGAGGTCTCGGCGTCTATTTTCTTAAAATTGTAAAAGTTTTGGTATTCCTGTTAATTTCAATAAGTTATTAAGCGTCAAAGTCGAATTCCTTCAAACGAGAATTCCATACAGGTCCAGCAACCTAAGTCATGTGTGCCAACCTATGAGTCGAAATTCCAAGGCAGGAGGGGGGTGGAAACATCCTTCACAGAAACCCTCTTTGCCCCTCGCCTTTGGGCTCCACCGGTCTCAAGATTTCTTCACGGTGCATTAAGCGCTCGGTTCCCGCATCGTAAAAGTGTCAAAATCGGTTTGACGAGGGTACATCGAAAAGAAGCGACGAGGTATTGATGAAGAGCGGGAGGGGTATAGAAAAGAGAGAGGCTCATTCATATCCTTAAGTAGACCTGTTTAGTGATGACGTCACGATCAGAATTGGTTCCAAACAAATGCTCTATCTCGCTCACTCTCGTGGATTTACCAGATCCAAATTTTCGAACGCAAATTCATGCTAGTTAACCAACAGTTTTCTCAAATTTTATTGCACCATTAGATTCCACTTGCCTTAAAGTATCTTTTCACTGTAACATAATTCCTAAAAGATCACAAGCGAATTTACAATCACAGTTATACCGAAAGACGTTCTACGTTTTGTCCTTGTCTTACTCACGGTCTCTTATGGGAGTATCACCGCCATGACACTCAATCATTCTAACTTCTCTTCATATCGAAGCTATTGTTCGAGGTAAAACACATGCCGTGATGGTGCTGATGAGCCTATATCCTAGAATTTTGTGCTCTTAAGAAACTGTGAGTGTGACAAGGACAAAACATAGGACTTTCTTCGATATAACTGTGATTGAGCATTGATGCGCGATGTTTCAGAAAGTTTGTGTAGCGTTCTCATATTTTATCACTGAGAAAAAAGTGGGTGTTAAGTCTGTAAGAATAGAACCATAGATGTATTTCGCCTTATTTCAATCATGAGACCTATCGTTGCTGTAGTCAGCGCGCTTGAATCTACACGAATTACGATTGTCTCTATGGAATTTCGATTATTTCTATGGGAAATAAAGCGCGGGAATATATATCCAATCGGAAAATTTTTTGAAACAATCGGAAATTTTTATAAGGGACGTGGAACCCAATGGTGTGATAAACACAGCTGGTGTAAAGAACGTGTTGTTTACTAGCACTTGTATTTGAAAATTTGGACCGTGTTTCGTATCGGAAAACCCACGAGAGCGAGTGAGACGGAGCCTTTGTTTGGAACCAATTTTTTTCATGACGTCACACTAAATAGGTCATTGCATCGGAAACATTTGAAATTCTGGGGGATCGGCAAATTGAAAGCCCCTCAATGAGCGTCGATGGAATCAAGGGATTTTTGAGGACATTTTTGGCGTTTTGTTGAAAAATAGGTGTTTAAAATCCAGAACAAAGGGACCGGGGGAAAAATTCGCATTAATTGCTCTAAAAAGTGAGAGGGGCTGTCACGTGTCTTCCATCCCTGGACAGCTTCCTCGCTGCGGCTATGGAATTGACTCTGGAATAACTTATTTACCTATATCCTAAAAAGTTCGTTGCGTGTACAAAATTTTTCACTGGAAGCTTCTTCAAATTCGGAAACTATAGGTCCATATGGAACTTTGCTTTTCCAACACGAAAAATGATATCGACCGACGGCAACAGAAAAAAAAAATAATATGACAAAGCGTTATAGTGAATAATGGCACAGTTTTAACTGTAAACTTTCGATACTTTTCAAGAAAATAAATAGGGAGAGGGGGAATTAAAATCCACAAACGTCTTAAACCTCCACACTAGTCCACACCTACTAATCTATACCCCTAGAATGCTTGATGTGTAAGGGCAGTAGTATGGTCAGCGCTTGGGACCGAATGAGGGGAAATGTGGAAGGGGAGAATAGAGATAGGGGAAATGTGGAAGGGGAGAATAGAGATAGGGGAGTTTGGTGGAGGGGAGAATTGAGATAGGGGAGTTTGGTGGAAGGGGGAGAATATGAATCTTTCGAAGACGTTTTTTTTAAAGAGGGTGAGCACCCACCCGAAAATAGGGTCCAATTTGAAACCACCTGTATTCCTACAAACAATTATTTGAATGCTGGAAACTAGGGTACAATTTGAAACCACATATATTCCTACACACAACCCATTTGAATGCCGTTTTGACGAGGACCCGTCAGGATTTATATAGAATTCAAATGGGTTGTATTAAAAAATCCACCGTATCATTTTTACGAATAATTAACCAAGGTTAAATTCGCACTGGGCTAGCGCTGTTTTCCTAGTACGAATAATTAACAAAGGTTAAATTCGCACTGGGCTAGCGCTGTTTTCCCAGCTAAAAAAGGGTTTTCAATGGAATCCATTAATCATTCTTGGGTTCATCAAGAGTCTGTTTTGACGAGGACCCGTCAGGATTTATATAGAATTCAAATGGGTTATATTAAAAAAAAAAACCATTTTTACCGATAATTAACCAAGGTTAAATTCGCACTGGGCTAGCGCTGTTTTCTCAGCTAAATTTTCATGTAATCCATTAATCATTCAATCAAGAGTCTGTTTTGCCAGACAATCATGCAGTTCATAATAGATTACATTGAAAACTGCATGATTGTCTGGCAAAACAGTACTACCCCAGGACTGAATTTTAACAACAGTTCGAAAGATTTGAATAAAGACTCTACATATTTCTATAATAAATAAATTATTATACTGCAACAAGCCAATTTTGACATTTGTATATACGTGAATGATACCAAATGAACCATTTACTATTTCGAGAATAGAATAGTGCATGCGGTAGCATGATCGTATACACGCTTGTAATTAGTTCAATCACGTAAACTATTTACAACCGTAACGAATTTCAACGAATAGGAAAAAGAAACTCCACCCCCCTTCCCTCCATTTCGTAACCCATAGGATTCTATCAAATTTTTTTGATGAATCAGAATATACAACTGTATATATTATATTAAAAGGATCGTTTCAAGACAAAAGAGAACAACAGAAAATGAGGTAAAAGAAAAAATGTATTTCCTATAAAGAAAATCTAAGCCCTACCTATCTGGGAATACATGTGTTTACAAACAAAGGGGGGATATTCTTTGCAATCTAAAATAGACACTATTTTAGAAATACTGATTACTTAAAATATTATTTCGACTTACAAGCTAAAAATACAATATTTTTTTTTCAATTGGGTGACTAGTGATGATTAAAAATAAAACGAGGCCGGAAATTGGACGATGTAGTAGCGGAGAAAAAGATTACAGGCCAGGAGGTATGCAAAGAAAGAAGAAGAAAGTTCGCGATTGATATTTCCACACACAAACCAAATTCTACGATACCTATTGGTTCTAGTTAAAGACCTCAGTCGTAGAATTTCAGACACTTTCAAAAATCCGTAGCACCTATTGGTTCTAGTCAAAGACCTCAGCGGCTGATTTTTCACGCACTTGTCGATTCGATACCTGAATCAGTAACACCCACACACATCAATCCCGTTTTCAAGAAAAAACGGACACTTAGAATCACATTTTTTTCCAGAACAAGTTTTCTTCTTCTTTATTTGTTGACCACACATAACCGGGCATTTCACCGATGAATGCTGGAGGCAGAATGATCAGATGCAATTTTCCATCACACCATTCCTGGAATTCCGGCGCAGTTTTATATCTAACCGACATATTTATCCAAAATGAAATCGGAGCAAGCGAATTGAATTTCTTTAAACATGTATACATCATCGTTATTAAATCCAGTAGAGAACAAGTCGGAATATTTTGTGTCCATTAGTTTACCGATTATTCTATTTCTATCGTAATATTCAGCCAAATCGAACTTTAAATGATCACTTAAACGAGATAAAATGTTCAAAAGTTTTTGTTCGTTGCACAAACATTTTGTGACACAAGCGTCGACAATAGGAATTATTGATTTGAAAACCTTCCAGGTCGGCTCTTGAAAGACGATCTGCCTCGGGAAATAACCGGTAGGAGGTAGAGTCTCCGAAATAATTATTGATCTTTTTTCATATAAACTGGTGAAATCCACCGATCGCTGCACAGACCCAAGCAAAAGCGCACTGCGGGATTGTCCATTTTGAAAGTAAAGGTCGATCTCGTTCTGATAAGAAATCAAATCGTGCCATTCGGAAGCGTTGAGGACGAGACCGTTCAGTGGTGAACTCAACTTGTAAAATTTAATGCAAGTGGTGAAACTTCTGTTGCAAGAGTGTCCCACGACAATTTGTTTGACACCATCGGGAGACAAGAAAAAACTCGAGTCTTGGAGGGTAGGGTGGATCAGAGCACCCTGAAATTTTAGGGTTTGAGAGGATTCCAATTTATGCGCGGATTCCATTTTTATCAACTGAACTTGACCGTGGGTGATACGAAAGTGACTAGCGCGCACCGCCGTTGCCGCCACGTCGCGCCGTATATGAACGCTCCCCTTCCCCGCCAACCGCTCTATCGTACCCACTCCCCACCGCCACCTCCGCTGGTCCCCGCTGGCCCCGCTGGTTCCACAGGTTCCCCCTCTCTTCTCCTCCCGTCAACCTAACCTAACCTCGTCATCATAGGCCCCCTCTCCGGCACCGGCAACATTGAATTTTGAAATTACCAATCGGCTCACTGACCCGACTATTTTTGAAACACTCGCGGTATTTTTTTACTAAAAATTTGTCGTTTTCACGAAAATTTTCGGTAAACATGTTTTGAAATTTAAGCATACTGTACTTTTTCGATTTAAAATAAAGGAAAACCAGACAGTATTGACCGCAAACGGTAGAGTCGAAATTTTGGAGACCTTTCGTATTGTAAGAGAATTTCCGGCAATTTGACCTTAAAAATTTTATATGCAAATCAACAACCGGTGGAAACCCATAGCTATCAAAATATTCACCGTTCCTGTATTCATCGATGAAAATAGCAACCCAATGAGTCCCCTCTTTGTAACTAGGGTCGGTGTTTACGATTATTCCGCAAGGTACAGGAACAGTGTTGGGAAGAGTGTCAGCCGCACACAGTAACACGTTTTTTAGGGGTATTGTCCGAAGTTTCGCTGCTAGCTGTAGAGTGTTCATAATAATAGACCCAATTTCTCAATAATATTGCTGTGGTTAAAGCACAATTAAAATTTTCCTTGAGTAAGCTATGGTGAATACAGTTGTAACTCACACCGGTTAGATGTTTGATAGACGGACACCCCAAGTCCTCTAAATTAGTAACAGCGACGCCTAGGAGGGTAGACAAAAACAATGTTGCTTCTTTCCCCTTAGCATATATGGTCTCTGCTCTATCGGCAATCAGTTTCAAAGAACGGATCCAATCGGAGTAATTAATGTCCCCGTCTTCCCAGCGCAACCCGTGTAAATTATGGGTTAAATAGCTTGCCTCCCTCCGACGTCCGTTGTCCAACTCGGACAAATCGAAGGGCGGTTTGATCAACCAATGATACAGACTCCTCTCATCGAGAGTAAATAGAGCACACTCTTTTACAATGAAACGGTTGCAAACACTTTTGAACCCTTGAATAGTTATTACAAAACGCATCTTGACGCGATGAAAACGAGAAACCAAATGAGGAAATAATAAAGAACACCCAGTTAATATACAAATATTATGCTCCGTAATCGACAATGACACTTCGGTTCTTATCAATTTCTATTATGTTGTCAAACTCGGCATAGGACACCACACTGATTGGTGCTCCGAGAGCCTCTTTAAATCTCAACTCGATTCGAACGCTACCATGTCTAACAAGGCTCCAGTGGGATTTAACATTAGCCTCGAGGTCGGGGGTAAGGTCCAGAGCAAACAAAGCATACCCTTTTCCGTAATCATCTCTCGAAATTTCATTCCCCGAATCGGAATAATGGATGCCGGTACCCGAGAATAGCGTGTGATACGCTCGCACGTACTCATTAGAGTCAAAATTAGGGGTTAACACCACACCGGGCACCTGTTGACCATCGATGTGAAAAGATATGAAATTCAAACCAAAGTGTTGAAAGTTGAAGGGGTTAGAACCCGTAGTACCGTTAAAAGCAGCGTTTGTGACCATGCCCACGATTATTCTGGTGGGTAACTGACCGTTAAACACATTGTCTAACGAGGTGCTTTGAACACCTTGGGCAATCGTATTCGTTTTCACCTCAACTCTCGTGATTGGATACTTTGCCGTCATTTTTTCCAGACCTCTAGCATGTGTTAATAAAACAGTGGGTGAAACTTTGACACGTCTCACGAATAAATTCGCTTCAGTAATTATGGCTTTGTATCCAGCATCCCCAATAATATTAAATTCTAGGCGAGATCGTGATAGTTTCAACTTTAACTCGACACCATTGAGCAAGAATTTTTCTTGGTTAAAAATGTCAGAGTGCAAGTGACCAATCATATCGACGGTTTCACTGCGGTTGGTTAAAAGTTTCCTTTTTGTAAGCCCCGTATTACCTTGTATCTCCATAGACCCAGGAAGATCACGAGCCCATACGACGGTTGACAGATGAGACCCTTTTGCAGCAGGCCCGTAACTGAGCAAATTTTCAAAATAGGCTCTATACGGGTATGCATTACTTGCCGAAGAAACTAGTTTTTGATTGAGATACACATCGACTTGATTTAGTAAAGAGTGCATCCAATTATTTACAGGACCAACTTTATTGTCATCGGCGGCCAACAAAGCGGTGTCGTCATTTTTCACAATCTTAGCTTTTATGTTCAATAAAGTGTGAGTTAGGTCAATGTATTCGTCTCCTTGACCGGGCACTACAAACTCAATAGCAGCGTTGTCAACGAGAGAAGAGATAGGTTTATATTGACACCATTGCGCAGACTCCAAATGAGTCTGGGTGGGGGGTAAACTGAATAATTCAAGCTCAGATTTTGAACAAGAACAACTGTTTGCGTGTACAAACGCCATAATTTTTTTTTTTTTTTTTTTTTTTTTTTTACTAAACTAACCAAAAATATCGGTCAAATTATTTTTAATAGCCCTTTTTCTCCTATTTTTAAGAGCTCTCCGTTTTTTCACCGTTTTGCGCGATTTTTTTTTCCGGATCACTTTTTTCGACGTCTTTCTTTTGCGAGAGCGACGCTTGGACTGAACAGATTTCTTTCGTTTTTTAGACTTATAACCCTTGCCAGTCAACACGCGGTTTATAGCTTTTCTCTTCAAATTACCCGCCGCCTCTTTCAACCTAGATTCTAAAGCCTCTTTCGCAGGCACGTCAGCGTCTAGATCGTCCAAAAAATTAGAACCAGTGTGTAACAGCTCTCTACCGACCACTTTTGCACCGCTCTTTAAATATGGCAACGATGCGCGAAACAGACCCCGTAGAAAGGTTCCTATCCCATGCCCGCGTTGATTCGGGGAACCGCGGAATACCACGATTCCGCCCGAACCAGTTTGGTGGTGTAAACCATACATTTATAGACAAGGTAATTCGGACAATTCTTGGAACACAGATACTATTGAATTTTACGGAAGTGAAGTTTCACGGTCAAAGGCCCATTTGAGAATGGTACAGGATAGCCTAAACCATCTCTTATATCTATTTCTATTGTTTGAAATTCGCGTTTTAAGACAGGTACGTAGTGAGGGTGTGTGAATATATTCACTGCCGGATCACGCGCCTTCAATTCACTAGACTTACCGACACTCACGTTACGTAACAGAGGCGCTAACGCATCACCAACGAGCTGTGGTTCGATGACGTCACAATAAACAAACAACTGCCTCGGAATGTTACCGGACATATTAACCTTACTTAATTCAAACTTAGACATTCGCCCCCCATAAATGAAGCCCTGAGGGACATTGAAAAGTCGGGTAAGAGAGGGACTAAATGTCATCTTTGACACCTTTCTATCAAGCTCAAACCAAACATGAGAGCTGATAGAAACTTTTGCCAACTTTCGAAATCCTTCATTTTTATTCATCGCGTCAGCTACGGCATCGACCGAGTCGAAACTCTGCGCTTCGAAATTAAAAATTTCTTCGCCCCGTTCCCCAGGTTCCGTATATGTGGCTCGAATCCAAAAGTCGGACGAAGGAATCGGCAAAAAACTGTGTGTGAAAAGCATCTCACACAGTCCAACTTCCCATGAGCCGGACAAAGTGATACGGTTAGGTAATTGCGTCTTAAAATGCGTAACTGTATTATCGGGGAATATTTCCATCGATGAATTTGAAGGTAAAACCACGAAAAAATGTGCATTCATCTTAAATCGATCAAATTAGACTCCGGCACCCACGAATTAAAATTTGGAGGATATCCTTTCCAACTGACCAAAACTTCACGAATGCCTCTTTTTTTCCTTCTACCCAATATTTTATCTATTTTATAAGTCTTGTCTTTTCCAACGGTTACAGGTTGCAGCTCGTATTCATAAAATAACCCGTCTATTTTTTCTCCATTTAAATCCTCCAATTCATAAACAGGAATAGGTCTTTTTATCAACTTTACAATTTTAAATATTTCCTCGGTAAAATAAGTTTCGTATCCTTTCTCAAACAAAGATTTTTTACGAGCAATGCGCACGCGCATACCAACTTTTAAGCGGGTTTTTGAGAGGGCCGCGAATCTTTGTACAAATTGCCCCACACCTGAAGCACTTTTGTATCGTCGACATCTACAGGGCGCATTTTAATACTCGAGTGAAAACTGTGGTTATATGCATCGACAAGTTCATATAAATGATCAATAAATCTGTACGAATTCTTAAAATTAAGAAAGCGAAACATACGCTGTTTCAAAGTTCTATTGAATCTCTCGATAACTGCCGCTTTGACGTCAGGATTCCGAGTCGTATAGTAATTAATACCATTTTGCTTAAAAATGCGACCATTTCCTTATTTATAAACTCTTTACCTTTATCAGTCTGAATATTGTAAGGTTTCCTGCCTCCCGCAAAAATACACTCAAATGCAATTTTGACATTTTCTTTGTGTTTAGATTTCAAAGGGATCGCCCAAGCGAATTTGCTAAACACATCGATTACAGTCAAAATGTAATTGTAGCCATCGTTATATTGACTTAAAGTTCTCATATCACACAAGTCGCATTGCCATAGCTCGTCCTTATTATCAACATAAATCCTATTCCGTGGGAATTTCTTTCTCGCCAACCGATGCAAAGTATATGTATCTTGAGCCAAAAGCCAATTTTTAGCTTCGCGATTAGACACACCAGCTGCTCTTGCCAAATTAGCGATACTTGAAAAACTCCCAGGATCGGATGGATTATAATAATGTTTTTCTAGGATTTTTTCCATTTTTATTTTTTTTATTTTTTATTTTATTTTTTTATTATTATTTTTTTTATTTTTTTTTTATTTCACAAATTAAAATAACAATTGTTGGAAAACTATTTAGGATCAAAGCTGAAAGATTCCCAGTCAATTTTAGGCGGAATTTTAACCTGAGAACGAGTTGAAACAGAAGACTTAGGCCAGAGCGTTTCAAAATGAGGAGAGGCAGGACTCGTCACTTCCGTAGCAAAACGTCTAATAAGATTCCAGCGATCAGAGTTCCCTACTAATTCCTGTGGTACGTTCAATGTTGCCAAAATCTTACTGAAAGGCTCGTAACCCACGGGAGCCTCCAATGTTTTACGAAAACGAAAAACATTGGAGGCTCCCGTGGGTTACGAGCCTTTCAGTAAGATTTTGGCAACATTGAACGTACCACAGGAATTAGTAGGGAACTCTGATCGCTGGAATCTTATTAGACGTTTTGCTACGGAAGTGACGAGTCCTGCCTCTCCTCATTTTGAAACGCTCTGGCCTAAGTCTTCTGTTTCAACTCGTTCTCAGGTTAAAATTCCGCCTAAAATTGACTGGGAATCTTTCAGCTTTGATCCTAAATAGTTTTCCAACAATTGTTATTTTAATTTGTGAAATAAAAAAAAATAAAAAAAATAATAATAAAAAAATAAAATAAAAAATAAAAAAAAAAAAATGGAAAAAATCCTAGAAAAACATTATTATAATCCATCCGATCCTGGGAGTTTTTCAAGTATCGCTAATTTGGCAAGAGCAGCTGGTGTGTCTAATCGCGAAGCTAAAAATTGGCTTTTGGCTCAAGATACATATACTTTGCATCGGTTGGCGAGAAAGAAATTCCCACGGAATAGGATTTATGTTGATAATAAGGACGAGCTATGGCAATGCGACTTGTGTGATATGAGAACTTTAAGTCAATATAACGATGGCTACAATTACATTTTGACTGTAATCGATGTGTTTAGCAAATTCGCTTGGGCGATCCCTTTGAAATCTAAACACAAAGAAAATGTCAAAATTGCATTTGAGTGTATTTTTGCGGGAGGCAGGAAACCTTACAATATTCAGACTGATAAAGGTAAAGAGTTTATAAATAAGGAAATGGTCGCATTTTTTAAGCAAAATGGTATTAATTACTATACGACTCGGAATCCTGACGTCAAAGCGGCAGTTATCGAGAGATTCAATAGAACTTTGAAACAGCGTATGTTTCGCTTTCTTAATTTTAAGAATTCGTACAGATTTATTGATCATTTATATGAACTTGTCGATGCATATAACCACAGTTTTCACTCGAGTATTAAAATGCGCCCTGTAGATGTCGACGATACAAAAGTGCTTCAGGTGTGGGGCAATTTGTACAAAGATTCGCGGCCCTCTCAAAAACCCCGCTTAAAAGTTGGTATGCGCGTGCGCATTGCTCGTAAAAATCTTTGTTTGAGAAAGGATACGAAACTTATTTTACCGAGGAAATATTTAAAATTGTAAAGTTGATAAAAAGACCTATTCCTGTTTATGAATTGGAGGATTTAAATGGAGAAAAATAGACGGGTTATTTTATGAATACGAGCTGCAACCTGTAACCGTTGGAAAAGACAAGACTTATAAAATAGATAAAATATTGGGTAGAAGGAAAAAAAGAGGCATTCGTGAAGTTTTGGTCAGTTGGAAAGGATATCCTCCAAATTTTAATTCGTGGGTGCCGGAGTCTAATTTGATCGATTTAAGATGAATGCACATTTTTTCGTGGTTTTACCTTCAAATTCATCGATGGAAATATTCCCCGATAATACAGTTACGCATTTTAAGACGCAATTACCTAACCGTATCACTTTGTCCGGCTCATGGGAAGTTGGACTGTGTGAGATGCTTTTCACACACAGTTTTTTGCCGATTCCTTCGTCCGACTTTTGGATTCGAGCCACATATACGGAACCTGGGGAACGGGGCGAAGAAATTTTTAATTTCGAAGCGCAGAGTTTCGACTCGGTCGATGCCGTAGCTGACGCGATGAATAAAAATGAAGGATTTCGAAAGTTGGCAAAAGTTTCTATCAGCTCTCATGTTTGGTTTGAGCTTGATAGAAAGGTGTCAAAGATGACATTTAGTCCCTCTCTTACCCGACTTTTCAATGTCCCTCAGGGCTTCATTTATGGGGGGCGAATGTCTAAGTTTGAATTAAGTAAGGTTAATATGTCCGGTAACATTCCGAGGCAGTTGTTTGTTTATTGTGACGTCATCGAACCACAGCTCGTTGGTGATGCGTTAGCGCCTCTGTTACGTAACGTGAGTGTCGGTAAGTCTAGTGAATTGAAGGCGCGTGATCCGGCAGTGAATATATTCACACACCCTCACTACGTACCTGTCTTAAAACGCGAATTTCAAACAATAGAAATAGATATAAGAGATGGTTTAGGCTATCCTGTACCATTCTCAAATGGGCCTTTGACCGTGAAACTTCACTTCCGTAAAATTCAATAGTATCTGTGTTCCAAGAATTGTCCGAATTACCTTGTCTATAAATGTATGGTTTACACCACCAAACTGGTTCGGGCGGAATCGTGGTATTCCGCGGTTCCCCGAATCAACGCGGGCATGGGATAGGAACCTTTCTACGGGGTCTGTTTCGCGCATCGTTGCCATATTTAAAGAGCGGTGCAAAAGTGGTCGGTAGAGAGCTGTTACACACTGGTTCTAATTTTTTGGACGATCTAGACGCTGACGTGCCTGCGAAAGAGGCTTTAGAATCTAGGTTGAAAGAGGCGGCGGGTAATTTGAAGAGAAAAGCTATAAACCGCGTGTTGACTGGCAAGGGTTATAAGTCTAAAAACGAAAGAAATCTGTTCAGTCCAAGCGTCGCTCTCGCAAAAGAAAGACGTCGAAAAAAGTGATCCGGAAAAAAAAATCGCGCAAAACGGTGAAAAAACGGAGAGCTCTTAAAAATAGGAGAAAAAGGGCTATTAAAAATAATTTGACCGATATTTTTGGTTAGTTTAGTAAAAAAAAAAAAAAAAAAAAAAAATTATGGCGTTTGTACACGCAAACAGTTGTTCTTGTTCAAAATCTGAGCTTGAATTATTCAGTTTACCCCCCACCCAGACTCATTTGGAGTCTGCGCAATGGTGTCAATATAAACCTATCTCTTCTCTCGTTGACAACGCTGCTATTGAGTTTGTAGTGCCCGGTCAAGGAGACGAATACATTGACCTAACTCACACTTTATTGAACATAAAAGCTAAGATTGTGAAAAATGACGACACCGCTTTGTTGGCCGCCGATGACAATAAAGTTGGTCCTGTAAATAATTGGATGCACTCTTTACTAAATCAAGTCGATGTGTATCTCAATCAAAAACTAGTTTCTTCGGCAAGTAATGCATACCCGTATAGAGCCTATTTTGAAAATTTGCTCAGTTACGGGCCTGCTGCAAAAGGGTCTCATCTGTCAACCGTCGTATGGGCTCGTGATCTTCCTGGGTCTATGGAGATACAAGGTAATACGGGGCTTACAAAAAGGAAACTTTTAACCAACCGCAGTGAAACCGTCGATATGATTGGTCACTTGCACTCTGACATTTTTAACCAAGAAAATTCTTGCTCAATGGTGTCGAGTTAAAGTTGAAACTATCACGATCTCGCCTAGAATTTAATATTATTGGGGATGCTGGATACAAAGCCATAATTACTGAAGCGAATTTATTCGTGAGACGTGTCAAAGTTTCACCCACTGTTTTATTAACACATGCTAGAGGTCTGGAAAAAATGACGGCAAAGTATCCAATCACGAGAGTTGAGGTGAAAACGAATACGATTGCCCAAGGTGTTCAAAGCACCTCGTTAGACAATGTGTTTAACGGTCAGTTACCCACCAGAATAATCGTGGGCATGGTCACAAACGCTGCTTTTAACGGTACTACGGGTTCTAACCCCTTCAACTTTCAACACTTTGGTTTGAATTTCATATCTTTTCACATCGATGGTCAACAGGTGCCCGGTGTGGTGTTAACCCCTAATTTTGACTCTAATGAGTACGTGCGAGCGTATCACACGCTATTCTCGGGTACCGGCATCCATTATTCCGATTCGGGGAATGAAATTTCGAGAGATGATTACGGAAAAGGGTATGCTTTGTTTGCTCTGGACCTTACCCCCGACCTCGAGGCTAATGTTAAATCCCACTGGAGCCTTGTTAGACATGGTAGCGTTCGAATCGAGTTGAGATTTAAAGAGGCTCTCGGAGCACCAATCAGTGTGGTGTCCTATGCCGAGTTTGACAACATAATAGAAATTGATAAGAACCGAAGTGTCATTGTCGATTACGGAGCATAATATTTGTATATTAACTGGGTGTTCTTTATTATTTCCTCATTTGGTTTCTCGTTTTCATCGCGTCAAGATGCGTTTTGTAATAACTATTCAAGGGTTCAAAAGTGTTTGCAACCGTTTCATTGTAAAAGAGTGTGCTCTATTTACTCTCGATGAGAGGAGTCTGTATCATTGGTTGATCAAACCGCCCTTCGATTTGTCCGAGTTGGACAACGGACGTCGGAGGGAGGCAAGCTATTTAACCCATAATTTACACGGGTTGCGCTGGGAAGACGGGGACATTAATTACTCCGATTGGATCCGTTCTTTGAAACTGATTGCCGATAGAGCAGAGACCATATATGCTAAGGGGAAAGAAGCAACATTGTTTTTGTCTACCCTCCTAGGCGTCGCTGTTACTAATTTAGAGGACTTGGGGTGTCCGTCTATCAAACATCTAACCGGTGTGAGTTACAACTGTATTCACCATAGCTTACTCAAGGAAAATTTTAATTGTGCTTTAACCACAGCAATATTATTGAGAAATTGGGTCTATTATTATGAACACTCTACAGCTAGCAGCGAAACTTCGGACAATACCCCTAAAAAACGTGTTACTGTGTGCGGCTGACACTCTTCCCAACACTGTTCCTGTACCTTGCGGAATAATCGTAAACACCGACCCTAGTTACAAAGAGGGGACTCATTGGGTTGCTATTTTCATCGATGAATACAGGAACGGTGAATATTTTGATAGCTATGGGTTTCCACCGGTTGTTGATTTGCATATAAAATTTTTAAGGTCAAATTGCCGGAAATTCTCTTACAATACGAAAGGTCTCCAAAATTTCGACTCTACCGTTTGCGGTCAATACTGTCTGGTTTTCCTTTATTTTAAATCGAAAAAGTACAGTATGCTTAAATTTCAAAACATGTTTACCGAAAATTTTCGTGAAAACGACAAATTTTTAGTAAAAAAATACCGCGAGTGTTTCAAAAATAGTCGGGTCAGTGAGCCGATTGGTAATTTCAAAATTCAATGTTGCCGGTGCCGGAGAGGGGGGCTATGATGACGAAGTTAGGTTAGGTTGACGGGAGGAGAAGAGAGGGGAACCTGTGGAACCAGCGGGGCCAGCGGGGACCAGCGGAGGTGGCGGTGGGGAGTGGGTACGATAGAGCGGTTGGCGGGGAAGGGGAGCGTTCATATACGGCGCGGCGTGGCGGCAACGGCGGTGCGCGCTAGTCACTTTCGTATCACCCACGGTCAAGTTCAGTTGATAAAAATGGAATCCGCGCATAAATTGGAATCCTCTCAAACCCTAAAATTTCAGGGTGCTCTGATCCACCCTACCCTCCAAGACTCGAGTTTTTTCTTGTCTCCCGATGGTGTCAAACACATTGTCGTGGGACACTCTTGCAACAGAAGTTTCACCACTTGCATTAAATTTTACAAGTTGAGTTCACCACTGAACGGTCTCGTCCTCAACGCTTCCGAATGGCACGATTTGATTTCTTATCAGAACGAGATCGACCTTTACTTTCAAAATGGACAATCCCGCAGTGCGCTTTTGCTTGGGTCTGTGCAGCGATCGGTGGATTTCACCAGTTTATATGAAAAAAGATCAATAATTATTTCGGAGACTCTACCTCCTACCGGTTATTTCCCGAGGCAGATCGTCTTTCAAGAGCCGACCTGGAAGGTTTTCAAATCAATAATTCCTATTGTCGACGCTTGTGTCACAAAATGTTTGTGCAACGAACAAAAACTTTTGAACATTTTATCTCGTTTAAGTGATCATTTAAAGTTCGATTTGGCTGAATATTACGATAGAAATAGAATAATCGGTAAACTAATGGACACAAAATATTCCGACTTGTTCTCTACTGGATTTAATAACGATGATGTATACATGTTTAAAGAAATTCAATTCGCTTGCTCCGATTTCATTTTGGATAAATATGTCGGTTAGATATAAAACTGCGCCGGAATTCCAGGAATGGTGTGATGGAAAATTGCATCTGATCATTCTGCCTCCAGCATTCATCGGTGAAATGCCCGGTTATGTGTGGTCAACAAATAAAGAAGAAGAAAACTTGTTCTGGAAAAAATGTGATTCTAAGTGTCCGTTTTTTCTTGAAAACGGGATTGATGTGTGTGGGTGTTACTGATTCAGGTATCGAATCGACAAGTGCGTGAAAAATCAGCCGCTGAGGTCTTTGACTAGAACCAATAGGTGCTACGGATTTTTGAAAGTGTCTGAAATTCTACGACTGAGGTCTTTAACTAGAACCAATAGGTATCGTAGAATTTGGTTTGTGTGTGGAAATATCAATCGCGAACTTTCTTCTTCTTTCTTTGCATACCTCCTGGCCTGTAATCTTTTTCTCCGCTACTACATCGTCCAATTTCCGGCCTCGTTTTATTTTTAATCATCACTAGTCACCCAATTGAAAAAAAAAATATTGTATTTTTAGCTTGTAAGTCGAAATAATATTTTAAGTAATCAGTATTTCTAAAATAGTGTCTATTTTAGATTGCAAAGAATATCCCCCCTTTGTTTGTAAACACATGTATTCCCAGATAGGTAGGGCTTAGATTTTCTTTATAGGAAATACATTTTTTCTTTTACCTCATTTTCTGTTGTTCTCTTTTGTCTTGAAACGATCCTTTTAATATAATATATACAGTTGTATATTCTGATTCATCAAAAAAATTTGATAGAATCCTATGGGTTACGAAATGGAGGGAAGGGGGGTGGAGTTTCTTTTTCCTATTCGTTGAAATTCGTTACGGTTGTAAATAGTTTACGTGATTGAACTAATTACAAGCGTGTATACGATCATGCTACCGCATGCACTATTCTATTCTCGAAATAGTAAATGGTTCATTTGGTATCATTCACGTATATACAAATGTCAAAATTGGCTTGTTGCAGTATAATAATTTATTTATTATAGAAATATGTAGAGTCTTTATTCAAATCTTTCGAACTGTTGTTAAAATTCAGTCCTGGGGTAGTACTGTTTTGCCAGACAATCATGCAGTTTTCAATGTAATCTATTATGAACTGCATGATTGTCTGGCAAAACAGACTCTTGATTGAATGATTAATGGATTACATGAAAATTTAGCTGAGAAAACAGCGCTAGCCCAGTGCGAATTTAACCTTGGTTAATTATCGGTAAAAATGGTTTTTTTTTTTAATATAACCCATTTGAATTCTATATAAATCCTGACGGGTCCTCGTCAAAACAGACTCTTGATGAACCCAAGAATGATTAATGGATTCCATTGAAAACCCTTTTTTAGCTGGGAAAACAGCGCTAGCCCAGTGCGAATTTAACCTTTGTTAATTATTCGTACTAGGAAAACAGCGCTAGCCCAGTGCGAATTTAACCTTGGTTAATTATTCGTAAAAATGATACGGTGGATTTTTTAATACAACCCATTTGAATTCTATATAAATCCTGACGGGTCCTCGTCAAAACGGCATTCAAATGGGTTGTGTGTAGGAATATATGTGGTTTCAAATTGTACCCTAGTTTCCAGCATTCAAATAATTGTTTGTAGGAATACAGGTGGTTTCAAATTGGACCCTATTTTCGGGTGGGTGCTCACCCCTCTTTAAAAAAAACGTCTTCGAAAGATTCATATTCTCCCCCTTCCACCAAACTCCCCTATCTCAATTCTCCCCCTCCACCAAACTCCCCTATCTCTATTCTCCCCCTTCCACATTTCCCCTATCTCTATTCTCCCCCTTCCACATTTCCCCTCATTCGGTCCCAAGCGCTGACCATACTACTAAGGGCACTTGAAATGGTTAGTTCTGTATATTAAAGGATTATTTTTTCATGAATTCGCAAGTGTTCCATTTATGCATATTACGTATCTACATCGTGACAATCGCAATAAGTGCTGACAGCACCTAAAACGGATTAAAAGATAAAAAAAAAAAAACTGTTTATTATTTAGAATCACGGCTTTTCCGAATATGACACTTTTTGACTTCAAAAGAACGCAACCTCATTTTTGATCCCTGAACAAGCCGTTTAAAAGGTGGAGGGATTTAGAAATATCTATTGTCTATAGTTTATGTGGGTAAAAAAGATCGAGCCCTATCAAATAATTTTCTCTTTTCAGCTTTCGATGGGTTTGTTGCAAACTTTTGCTACAGTGCTATAGAGTTTTGATTCTGATGTAAAATTGTCTGAAAATTTTATTGGCGGCATCAAATAGTCATAAAATCCACTAATAAACCCAAAAAACGCATTATAGAGAAAGCCAAAATGGCAGTCGTAAAGCCGAACAATCTGTGCACGCGCACGACGAACATCAGAGATAGGTGACCCATTTTCCCCTTTTTCGTTGAGGGGGGGGGGGGAGAAAATATCTCTACAGTCAAACTGTGATTTTAAAAATGTGCATGGTCAAGATGTTGTCTTTTGTGAAGGGGGCGGGGGGGGAGCAAAATATCAAGAACAGGGGGTTTCAAAACTTGAGTGCCAAACTTATGGATCGTATTTTTGGGGTCAACATACATATATATAAGACTTTATTTTCCTACATGAGTATGTGCTGCAAATGTTTCTCTTCTGAGCTAGAGCCCTCCAAAGTTTTGAAAACAAAAAACAAAAAACAAACACAAAAAAAAACAACGCCTTTGACTCATCTCCTTATAAATACATCTGATCTAAATTTATTTTTTTCATAATTTCTCACCAAACAAGCTCAATTGGACAGCACTTGTCACAAAAGAACCGAGTGACATTTTTGATAAAATTGAGTTATTGATTGATAGAGCTAGCAATACTGAATCTCGAAGCAACAAGTGCTTCTTCTATAATAACAACTATTTCCCGTCATAATTCCAGGTAAAAGTGAGCTGGTGAGCCTCATTGATGTCATTGTCCATATGATGAAATAAAATGAGAACTTGGTTCCTTTGGCTGATTAGGTTAAACGTTAATCCGAGTCACGTAAGGAACCAACTCCGACTTGGACTTTTTATAGAATTGGGAACGGACTTAAGTCCGGATTAACGGATTTTAAAATAATCAACAGTGTAAACCAACTCTGCCGTTTGGTTTCTCTTAGAGTTTCGTTTTTCGTGATTATGCCAAAAAAAGAGAAGAAAGGAACCAAGTCACTTTAAACGCTAAAAATTAAGTACCTTTCCTACATAGTAAATTCCACTTTTCCGGTGTTGAAATGTAAAAACACAACACGGTAGTTGAATGAAATCAAAACGTAAGTAATTTCAAGTTTTTTGTTTAAATGCTAGCTCTTCAACTTTGGACTCAATTTTCTCGAGATCAGCTCCATGTTGAATGCTGTCTAATTATTATCATTGCTAGCAAAAGCATTAAAGCTGTTCAGACTTTAGTGGCACGCTTTTCCAACACCTGCGTGTTGGAATTTTCCCTGCTTGTTTTCTTTTAACATCCTGGTACTGATAAGTCTACTGAAAAGAATGCTATTTTCTGGGTCCCTGATATTCTAACATTATTTTTGTACTTCCTCTATGTGTCAATTTATAGCATTTTTTGGCGGCGTCTTGCGCCATACCGGTCTCTATCGTCGTCGGCACTATATTCAGTCAATCAAGTATACTATTACCACGTCTTATGGACTCTTACAGTCATATACAGATCACAATGGAAGAAGGAACGTGGATTGGTAAGTACATGCTTCTGATTAACATATTCATTACTGGTGATGAATGAGAGCATCATTACTTAACACGGGGTCGTATTGGGGGAGAGGTGGGGGGGGGTCTGGTATACACATGCATTAAAGTCACACTTGCGAATCAAAAGATTCGCTCAATCTATAAATATCAGAGACAATATATAATAGAGATCACGCACTAGCCTTGCGCGCGGTGGCTGACTTTTTTTTCGGGGCTCAACAGAAATTAAAATAGGGAGAATGAAGGAGCACCATCCCACACGGTCCATACGTTGATTGATGCAATTTCGGTGCTTCGTTCAGTAGGCAAAAATCTCAACGACGTTTCTCATCAGTCAACGTATGGACCATGTTTGCGGTGTTCTGTTGAGACCCCGAAAAAAAAGTTGCCACCGCGCGCAAACATGGGCAAGATAGATAGTGCGTGGTCTCTATTATATATTGTCTCTGATAAATATCCGCGTCCAAAATTGAAAAAAAAAATCGCGGTAGAGAAAATTGGGACAGAAAGGGATAAACGCGCGGTTTTCCATTGAAGGACCAGTAAAACAACACTAAGTGATGTGCTCTTCCAAATAAACCCTAATCCTAATCTCAAGGTGAGTCTTCAGTGTTTAGTGCCGATTTCTACCACCAGAGTGCTACCGTTCGATTTAAGTTAAATTACAGGCCGAAAGTAATTTATTTTTCTCCCTCCCCGTCTTAATTTTGAACGGTTGAAGATAAAAAAAAAAAAAAAAAAAAAAAAAAAAACGAAACTCGGGGGATGTTTATAACTTGATGGGAACTACTTTTTGGCGTATGCGAAATTTCCGGGGGGCACCCCTAATGGGGGGAGGGGGGTTTAAGAAAACGGAGTGTCAGTTACTAGATAATCATCTGAAGAGTGTCTCTGGAAAAAATCTCGTCAATAACTTCAAAAATAAGGCTAAAAGTACCAACAAATGAAATATCGCATTTCGATACAAGAATCGATTCGCAATATTTCATTTTTTGGTACTTTCAGCCTTATTTTTGAAGTTTTTGGCGAGGTTTTTTCCAGAGACACTCTTCAGATGATTATCTAGTAACTGACACTCCGTTTTCTTAAAAATAAATAACTTTCTGTCTGTAATTCGACTTCAATCGAATGGTAGCGCTCTGGTGGCAGAAATCGGCACTAAATGCTGGAGAATCACGCTAATCCTAATCCTCCTTAACCTGATGTTTTACGTGCGTCTCTTTATCGTCTGGAAACTGCACCTCGATTGGAAATTAGTACCTATCAGTAATAAAAATATTGATTTACTGAAATTAAAAGTGCAGTACATCGATTTTTTTTTCTTTTTTTTTGTACCATAAATATGCCAAAACTGCTTGAGCACCACTTACTGTCAGTGACCTAAATCATATTTTCCTCTAAAAATAAAATAGCATCAACGATTACGTGGTCAAGTAGTCGTAATAAAAGAATGACAAAGTTAAGAACTTCCTCATGTACTCACAACCGACGAATTAAAAATATTAGTCAACTTCTGAGATTTTGGCTCAGGTTGAGGTAGGCCATTTGCAATTCTTAGATTCATTGTGATCAGAAGTAGTGCAGACGTTCTACCTGAACCAAATTCTATAAGAAGAGAACAAAAGTATACAATAAAACCCGATTATTCTCGACGACGCGACGCGACGCGACGCCATGTTCGGTTAGCAAAATCGACCGCCTGGTTAAAAGACATGTTTTTGGCGCGCCGTTCAAATAATACGAGGCACGCTTGCATAAGTACTGAAAAAATTTAAAATTTAGAAAAACAATGAAGATATATTACTTGTATCCAATGAAGCCAATGTTTCAGACATCTACTCGTAGCAGATAGGTCATAACCTTTTATTTAAGCCTAATATGTGATTTAAATCATCCTGTCAAAAGCTATATGCTGTTTCTACAAAACATCCGTCTTTGTCTATTTATTACGATTTCAGGGGCTGTGATGCAACCCGCATCAATTTTTTTTTTTAAATTCGTCATATAATGGGTCTGTTGCACACTTCGGCTAGAGCATTTTAAAGTATCAATTCATACGTAAAAAGCCGTAAAAATAACAATGTCAGCATCAGAAAACACCAAAATTCAATAATAAACTCACAAATTGCGAAAAACACTAGACACTATTCACCCCTGTTTCTTTCCACCACGTGCAAGATATTTCGCGAGATTTGCGCGGCATTTTCAAATAAACACGACCGTCTTTCATCACAGCTGACTTTATAAACAAATAAACAGTAAACACTGACGGCGCCTGTTTGAATTTCTTACGTCTCAAAATCTTCAATTCCTCAAGAAAGGTTGTGAAACGTATGGCAACCGATATTTGTGTCGAAAACTTATCAAAATGAAACAATAACACACAGGAGTTTCAAGTATGATTCCAACTTCAATCATCATCCTTGGAACTCCTGTGTGTTATTGTTTCATTTTGACAAGTTTTCGACACAAAGATTAGTTTCCGTGCCTTTCACAACCTTTTGTGAGGAATTGAGGATATTGAGACGTAATAATTCGAACAGGCGCCGCCAGTGTTTACTGTTTATTTGTTTATAAAGTTAGCTGTGATGAAAGACGGTCGTGATTATTTGAAAGTGCCGCGCAAATCTCGCGAAATATCGTGCACTTGGTGGAAAGATACAGGGGTGAATAGTGTCTAGTGTTTTTCGCAATTTGTGAGTTTATTAATGAATTTTGGTGTTTTCTGATGCTGCCATTGTCATTTTTACGGCTTTTTATGTATGAATAGATACTTTAAAACACTCTAGCCGAAGTGTGCAACAGACCCATTACTCCCTTCTTTCAGCTCCTAAAATTTCAGGCCAATAGCTACATTGGGGAAGATTTTTTTTTTTTTGGTTGGATACACCAGAGATTACTAAGTCTAATAGATATGGCCCTTCCTATCTCCGCCGTGTTGAAAAACTGTTGGCCGGGCTCCGTAAAAAACGCCTGCAGAATGGCCGTGATGCAACGTGCAGTACGCTGGTGTACGCAGTGTTATTCATGTTGTTGGAAATGAGGTTAGATAGATTCTCTGCAACATCTAAATGTTTGTCATTTAATGGCCGATGGGATGATTAAAGTGTCTTAGATTTTCAGATTCACGTTCAAAGTATACTTAGCGCTTATTGAACTTCCCAAACACTTTATTAATCTTATTAATTTAGTTAGTGCATAAGGCGTTGCTGTCAAACCTCATTTCAAACAACAACAGTAGTAACAATTTTCACGGTCACCAGCGTACGCCGCACATTGCATACTTTGTAGGAGTCAAACAACACTTTTGAATCGTTATGCTATATCTCTTGGGCTTAGTAACCTCTGGAATACACCCTTAAGTTTGCTACAGCCCTGTTCTTTTACTGTACTTTCTGGAGCTTTTCTCGCAGCGATCGATTGCTAATATTTGTTTCTTTCGTCTTTGATTTTCCAATCTGTTCAGCAAGTATTTCGGTTCTTGGAGAGATATCGGCGACATTGATTTGCGGTTACCTTGCTGACGTCTTCGGCCGGATACGGATGTTCCAGCTGGCCCTTATCTTCACAACGATGGGTTACGCGACAATCACGGCATCTACAAATGTCAACATGATAATCACCGGCAGATTCCTCGAGGGGCTTGCAATTGGTGAGGAAACGTTCAATTCACAGCTGTCTAACCCACACTTTTTCTTCCTTTTTTTTCTCCCCAGGGAGAGTATTTTCGATTAGTTAAAATATTAAAACATAATTACAAACTAAATCGCCAAAAACACAGTACAAATAAAGAATTAAAATGGAAACGAGACCAACAACGAATTAAAACTTCCGAGGCGTTTCGGTACAATCACACTCACAGCAATACCATCTATAAACATACCGGAACCCGGGGGGTTTGAGGTTATGTGATTAGGTTGCCCACGGTAACACAGGCTCTTATGGGGGAAAGAGGAATTTTTGCGTTTTTTTTCTAGTTTTTATTAATTTTTCGGCTATGAAAACTAGATTTACTTGGTCAGGGCACTTCCCTCGATGTTCAAGAGCGTTTCCGCGAAAAAACACTTTTTTCACAAAATTACGCGAAACACCAAGGGGTCCCCCCTTTCACATCGACCCAAAGTAAGCAAGAGTTCCCCCTTTGGTGTTACATATTTTGGTATAATTTTGCGGAAAAAGTGTTTTTTTCACAGAAAAATAAAAACAGAGAGACTTACAAGAAGACGTGCGCATGACCACAGGAAAGCAGTAGCTGCACCTAGAAATGCTAACCAATTTAAATTCTTCACTTCCTACAGAAACGCCCCGGAACATCTAGGAAAGTGCCCTGACCAAGAAAATATGGTTTTTACAGTCGAAAAATTGGTAAAAACTAGAAAAAAACCGCAAAAATTCCTCTTTCCTCCATAGGAGCCTGTGTAAAAGTTGGCAACCTAATTACATAACCTCGAATCCATAACGACGAATCCACGAGAGTGAGCAAGATTGAGCATTTGTTTGGATAAAATGTTTTTCATCACACTAAACGCAGATCTACTTCTTGTTATAACGGAATCATCCCACACTCACTGACCCTTTGCAGTGGCGGCTAGTGCATTTTGGCAACGATGTTTTCCCTCCATTTGATTCAATGCAAAACAATCGATTCGATAGTGAAGCAGCGCTTCACCTGCAATCGATTGTTTTAAATGTATTCAAATGGAGGGAAAACATTGTTGCCAATTGTTCCCTCCATTTGATTTAATGCAAAACAATCGATTCGATAGTGAAGCAGCGCTTCACCTGCAATCGATTGTTTTACATGTTAAATGAGTAAATTTCATGACCAGGTTGCACTGGATTCGATGAGGTGAATTGTATATATACCTGATTTCCTGAGTTTATTGGCTGGTTTGACTATGACCATTTCAGAATAAGTTATTCCATCTTCAGGTCTTGTAGTTGAAAAACACTACATCGAAAAATTAAAACTAAAAAATAAATAACAGAACCCGAATTTGTTCATTGTCACGAAAACAAAAAATAAAAAATAATAAATATTAAATAATAAATATATTATTCATTATTTATTTTTTATTTTTTATTTTCGTGACAATGAACACATTCGGGTTCTATTATTTATTTTTTAGTTTTAATTTTTCGATATAGTGTTTTTCAACTACAAGACCTGAAGATGGAATAACTTATTCTGTTTTACATGTATTCAAATGTTATGTATTCATAACATTGTTGCCAAAATGCACGAGCCGCCACTGACCCTTTGAATGTTTCAGGAGCTTATTACCCTGGTATCATCTACGTGAGCGAGATATCTCCGCCCAAATACAGGGGCCTCTTCCTCTCTATATCGCCTCTTTTCACCTCAATTGGAACTTGCGTTATGTACGCCATCATGAGTTGGCAATCGTGGATCGTCGCTTCGGGGATCCTGTGTCTGATGAGTTTCCTCAGTCTCTTGCCAACGTTCCTCTATCGAGATTCACCTCAGTCGCTGGTTCAGAGAGGCAAAATCAAGGAGGCTCGTCGAAGTTTGAAACGGTTCGAAGTTCCGGAGAGCCTTGATGCGAAGATGAAAGAGTTACAGGAGAGAGTGGAGGAAAGTCGGAAAAATGAAGGGTCGTTGTTTACTAAAGGTGAGACTAACCAGGAGGTCCCGGGTTCGAATCCCAGCCGAGATGACAAGATCTATAGTCATCTCGAGGACATGGATGTAATTTCTTTTTTTCCTCGTATTTCCTTCTTTTTATTTCTTCTAGTTTGTACAATGTACACGCTCAGACGGATTTAACCCTTGTGAGCCTAAGGGGGGGTACATTTGTACCCCAGGCCAGTTTTTTTGACGCCATTTTGTCAAAACTGCTCAAAATTTTTTGGGACTTCATGACATTTTAAGTTAGGATACTTAGAACACGTCCACCAAATTTCATTAATTTTTATGAATTTTTGTCGATATTATAGAAATTTAAAGTGTTGGGGAACAAATATTCCCCCCCTTCGTCCTGCCAGTTTTAAGTTTGGAACCATCTATTACAGTGAATTTTACGGAAATTTTATGTAGATTAAGAAGATTAAGTCAGATCATTGAAAAAAAATTGGAAATTTATCAAAAATGGAAAAATAAGATGGTACCTCATTTCATTTTTTCCATTTTTTTATTTTTCCATTTTTTTTAAAAGTAGGTGTAAATTTGGCAACATACCAAAAATTTACTTAAATTTCACATAATTTACTCTCTTAGGGTACTAATTACATAATCCACCCAATAAAGTTTCAAAATTATTGATACTGACTGTGCTGCAGGAAAATATCCTTGGGGTACAAAAATACCCCCCCTTAGTCCCTTGTGTTACCGAAATACCTTAGGCTCACAAGGGTTAATCAAACATACCGCAGGATTTCCAACTTTACACGGAGAAAAAAACTTCGGTTCATACGAAACACCGAGGGTGTTTGGTTCCAGTAACCGAAGTTTTCAGTTGTGAGTAACGAACTTCAGTCAGGAGTACCGAAGTGCTTCAGTAGGAACGAAATGTGAGTCATAGTATTAGTCACACTTACCGAAATCTTCGGTACTCCTAACTGAAGTTCGGTACTCAAAACCGAAGACTTTGGTTACTGTAACCGAACACCTCGGTGTTCCATACGAGCCAAAGTTCAGTTCTTTTTTTTTTTTGAGAAAAAAAAAAATGAAAAAAATTTTTGTTCTTTTAAAGAACACTTTGCCACAGCTTTTTTTTTTTTTTTTTTTTTTTCCGTGTGCATTTCTAAAATGGGGCTTTATCAAACTAATGATGATTGAAGAGTTGATTCTAGCATGAAAACATGTAAAAGTGCCAATGAGTACAATAAAAAAAACACAAAAACCACTTTCAGAATCGAGTTTAGTGGGGGATCTATGCAAGTATATTTAAGACTTTTTTAGTGCGGTTTTCGCTGGTTTTTACATCAGATTCTACTAGTCATTTGCTTATAGCAAAAGTTTGGAAGAGCCCCATTCAGAGTTTGGCAAATATTATTCGATAAATTCTTTGCCTACTTACGGGCAACGCAATAAAATCAGATTATTTGACAAATTATTAGGTGAACTGACCATACATCCTCACAGGCAATGGTGTCACGATAAACTCTGCTACCAGACTGATTTCATTATTTCTGATTATTCTCGGTTGCCCTAACACTGGCCCCATTGAAACAAAAACTTAACCAAAACATACCTAAAAATCGGGTTTTATTGGTTCTGTGGACTGAAATGGGGCCCTTGCAAACTTTCGCTACAGGGGATTGAAGAGTTGATCCTTGCGCAAAAAACCTGTAAAAATGACGATATAGTACACTAAAAAATCACGAAATTCACTCTCAAAATCGGGCTTAATGGCGGAGACGCAGGTATCATGGGAGATTCCTATCTAATTTGAGACGTATATCTCTATGTTTCCGTAGAGAAAGTGACATAATAGACAGGAATCTCCCATGATACCTCCGTCGAACCGCCTTTACCATCTTGCCGTCCGTTATAGCAGTTGTGTGAGTTTATTACTAAATTTTAGACTTTCTTAGTGTGATTTTCGTGATTTTTGCTGGTCTTTGCATAAGATAGGACTATTCAATTGCTTATAGCAAAAGTTTGCAAGAGCCCCATTGGTGAACAGATAACACAACATATCCGTCGTCAAATAACTCTGCGGTACTTGTTTTTGCCTACTACATCAATTGAAGGCGCTCAAAGCATCATTCTTTTGAAATGTCTACTATTGAATGTTCTTCAATTTGCAATATGATGAATTGAAACGATGTGAAACGGACTAGAAAGGACTATTATGTTCTGGCGTGGTATCGAAAGGGTTCAAATTGTTAAAGCTGCCAAACTTATGACTATTTCTATCAAAAGTTGTATTTAATGATACTTTATCACACTGCTTTTGAGGCGTCAAATGGTTATGCTGTTACGATAGAATGACTTCGGTGATTCTTCCAGACCATCACGCCTCTTTTGACTCATGAAAAGCTAAGGTAGATGTCCCAATTACCGCCACCCTCAAGAAAATATTTCCGTAAAATACCTGTAAAAATGCCAATTTTTATTAAATCTAGGATCTGTTTGCACTGGGATCCTTCAAATACATTTCAGTTTTATTAAAAAAGATAAGAGATTGGAGTAATCAATCATGCAGGGAAAAATATCATCAATAAAACTCGAAAAAAGGCCCATAATATGTCCCAATTACCGCCATGACATACGTGGCTTCGTCCCAATTATTGTCATATCAGTTGTCCTAATTATCGTCAAACATATTTTCATTGGCTTTTCATTCAAATCATCGTGTTTATTGTCAGGAAATAATGAAATTATAATAATTCAAAAAGCAGAAGTAAAGAGAACAGATTTTTAAAAAGTATCTGCTGAAAAAAATAGGCACAAACAGTTGGTTCTGGGCAGGTGTCCACTTCTGTGATTTTTTCAGGGCACGGTGCTGCTAACTATCAACTTCAAACTTTTTTCACCAGTTCAGCCAACCTATGAAAAACACTTATCCCATATACTCTTAAATTTGTCTGCTAAAGTAGGCTACTTTTAAAGAATAAATGAATAGGATGGCGGAAATTGAGACATCTACCTTACGAGGGCAACATAATTTCAACGATTCATTCAAATTATTATCCGTTGATGTAGCGAACTTGCTGAAAGAAACGATTTTAACATAAATATCAGTGGCGGCTCGTGCAATGTGGCAACGACGTACTTTCTCCATTTAAACCTATGTAAAACAATCGATTCTCTCTAATAAGTCCTTATCCCTTTTTTTAAGGTTTCGGGACGTTCCTCGAGCCTGCAGTTTGGAAACCCTTGTTAATGATGATTACGCTGTCATTCTTGCAAAGTGGCTCCGGTGTCTACATCGTAGGTTTCTTTTACACCATCAATTTCTTGGAAGAATTTCAAGTTACTTTCAACCCTCAAATTATCCTGATCTCACTTGCAGTAATGAGGCTTCTATCGTCAATCCTTTCGTCCTACCTCCAATGTCGATCAGGACGAAGGACTTTGGGCGCTGTGTCCGGATTCTCCTCGGCTCTGCTTCTTTCTGTAACCCTAGGTTACCTTCTGTGGAGACCTAAATACCCTGCCGCAGCTGAGACGTTTGATTGCATACCTTCAGTTTGTTTACTTCTATTTTCAACGTTTACAGCAGGTAACCGCGATATCTCTTACGCATCCTTATTAGACAGTTTTTTTTTTTTTTTTTTTTTTTTTCCCAGGAATGGGTCTGTTGCAAACTTTTGCTACAACGATTAAGAGAGATTAATTTAATGCAGCGGTTCCCAACCTTTTTTGGTCGTGGACCACCAATCGGACGATCGGTGGAGGTCGCGGACCACCACTTGAAAAAATGAAAAATCGATTGCCATTTTTTTTTTTTTTTTTTTTTTTTTTTTTTTTTTTTTTTTTTTTTTAACAACGGAGGGGAAAATAAAAACTAACCTGCCCTTGCGGCTGTGACTTCTCTGTCTCTCATCAACTTATACAAATTATTTAGGTTATGACTCGTTCAAATGATAACCTACTTCCGTAGCAACGACAAAATTTTATTTTTCCTGCTACATAAAAAAATATAGTCACAAATTCAACGTTTCCACTTTCGGGCGAAAAAAACGGGAAAAATTTGGAAAGGTCTTCGCGGACCACCAAAACTCGGTCCACGGACCACCGGTTGGGAACCGCTGATTTAATGTAAAATCGCCTAAACAGTCCATTGGTGGCCAGTGGCGGCTCGTGACTGAAAAATTAGGTGTAGTTGTGGGGGTCTGGGAGGACGCTCCCAGTAGGAGGGGGGGGGGGTCCTCCCGCGGAAAGTTTTCGAAAATTTGACCTGCCTCAGATTTAATTTTTCGCTTGTTTTAACTATTTCGAGACACGAAAGTTCTCCTGCGACAATATAGTAATAACAAATCCCCTCCCCCCCGCTCATAACTTAAAAAAGTAAAAACATTAAAAATATAAGTAAATTTTTGAGCAAAACCTCCAATAAAAACGTCTTTTTTTATCATCAATAGTAAAACTACATCATTTACGGGATTCATAATTTAGGGGGGGGACTGAAAACGACAACAATAACTCGATAATAAGAAACAACTCAAGTAATTATAAATGCAAGCGCCAAATTAGTGCAAATTAATAGACTGAGCCGTGAGGTCAGGGACTGAGGTGGCGCGGGTGCGCCGAGACTACCTAGAGTCCCTATATACTATGAGAGTTGCGCCATTGCTGAATCCATTTCTGATTGGCTCTCAGATTTGGGCTGTCAAGGAAGCTCCAAGAGGCAAATGCAAATGGCGGAGGGTTTGTTTACTTTTCGCGAACTCGCTTTCATAACACATTTGAAGTAACAGAGACCGCGGTAATTTTTGTGAATTTTTCCTCTCCTTGAATCTTATTACGGAGAACATTATCTCTTTCAATAACGACCGTTATTGTCAAGAATCTGAACCTAACCTATAAGAGATAGCGAAATAGTGGCAACAGCGCAGAGGCAAACGGCCATCCGCCATTTGCAATTTGCCTCTTGGGGGCTCCATTGGTCCGCTTCTTCTTCTTCATTTTGAGAGTCTTGTCGCAACTCTCATAGTATATAGGGACTCTAAGACTACCGAGAGCATAGACAGCTTCCCCCACTCCTAACATATTGATGGTGTGGAGTTCCATTCCGCCACTACACTTGCTAGCATGTTGACAGAGAGTCACAGCACTGGAGCGAGTAGCGTATACATGGGCGAGTCGCGGTTGTCATCCGTGTGGTTGACTCGAACTCCACTACCCTACACTACCCGAGCGAGCCCGGCTGCTTCTGCGTAGTGCGTATAATCGTGCTCTCCGATCGCGTCTTTCATCTTTCTTGTTGCGCTGCTCTCATACAAATGTTCTTATAATTCGGTGCTCTTTACAACTTCTTTTTTTCTTTTCCCCTTTAATTTCTCCGAAATCCAGTAATTTTCAATCAAGAGCGACCATTATCTTTGAAAATTTGAAGAGAAAAAAAAGAAAAAAACTTGAAAAAGTAGGTGTAGTGCCACTACACTAACTACACCTGACGAGCCGCCACCAATGGTGGCATCAGAAAGTCATGAAATGGAAGAATAAACTCACAAGAGGCGTTTAATGAAATCCAAAATGGCGGATAAATATCGAGCAATTTGTATGCATGCACCACGAACATCCAAGGATAGCCAACAAAGTAAACAAACACATAACCTCTACCTTCAGTGAGATTGTCTAAGTTGGCCATCCTTGGATGTTCGTGGTGCATGTATACAAATTGCTCGATATTTCTCAGCCATCTTGGATCTCATTAAACGCCTCTTGTGAGTTTATTATTGCATTTTATGACTTTCTGATGCCACCGATGGACTTTTCAGGCGATTTTACATTAGATTAATCCATCTTAATCGTTGTAGCAAAAGTTTGCAACAGACCCATTGGTTCGTTGACAATAATTAACCATTTAATCCTGTATATTGACTGTACGGCTGTAAATATTAACCGCACGACTGTAAAGAATTACGAAGAGTCATGTATTATTTAACCATCGGGCTGTAAGTGGATTAACCATCCAATGGGGCAGTTGCAAATTTGCAAGGGTCTGAAATTTTGTTTTTATTATAAAGAAAATGGTAGTACTTGATAAGCTGAAAACAATGGTGCCTTTGGTTTTTTCCTAAGTCTCCCAGTTTTGGCGATACAGAAAAGTAAAGTTGTAAAAAATGGTGTGCTTATAGTGACGTTACTACGCGGAATTTCCATTTAAAACAATGTATAAGGCCAAAATCGCATCTCCGGAACAATAGGACTTAATTAGAAACCAAAGGCGTCTTTGTTCGCAGCACTTCAATTATACTTTCATTTTCTTTACCTATGACCTACCATTTCAGGCCCTTGCAACTGCCCCATTGCTGAACCAGTAGCGGCATTTAGGGGGGGGGGGGGGATTGCCCCCACTGTGATTTCGGCATACCTCGAAAATTCGACCCCAAAAAAGAAGAAGAAAAAAGTTGTTAAATTGAGCGAGCGATTATAGGTTAAGAAAGTTTTTGGAGTGCTTTGGAGCAATGAAAGAGCGGCGCTATCCACTCTTACATAAGACATGTATGCGAGTCCCCAGTTTTTTTTCAATTTTTTATATCTGAGAAGCAAAAAAAAAAAAAAAAAAGGTCAGATTTAAGATTTTTGCCCCCCCCCCCCCCGGCAAAAGCTGAAATGACGCCGCACTGTGCAGAACTAATGTAAGAACCATCTGAAGGCAAAAACCCTTCTGCTTTTTTCATTGAAGGCATGTGGCGGCTCGTGCAATTTGGCAACAATGGTTTCCCTCCATTTGAATGCGTGTAAAACAATCGATTATTAGTGAAGCGTTGCTTCATCGATTATTTTATATAAAATCAAATGGAGGAAAAACATTCCTGCCGAATTGCACAACCCGCCACTGGTGTAGGCACAACTTTACTTTACCACCAAGAAAAATAGATATAGATTTGGCCGTCTCAACATCGTCGTTGCAACAGTTACCTTTGATGAGATCTCCGCGTCCAATTGGGATGCTATTACGACGCATATTGGGTGGGAACTATAACTTTTTTTTCTTTCATCCTATTGATTTATATTCTATTCTATTATTTTTTATTTCCAATTTAATTTGATAAGATTCTAATCAATACACGGAGAAAAATTTCTGATTGAAATTACTGAGCGCAGGAAAAAATTGGGGTAAAAAGAAATTCCTTTTAAAAAAATAAGAATTGTTTTTTCATATTTACTTTTCAGGTCTTGGAATTTTCCCGCTACCGTGGTTCATGCCAAACGAAGTGTTCCCCCTCAAAATCCGCGGGGTCATGTGCGGCGTCTGCTTCTTCTTCATGAACATTTTCATGTTTATCACGACAAAGATGTACAACGTCATGATGGATGTGTTGGGACTCCATGGAACGCTACTATTGTTCATAATATGCTCGCTGCTTTTCGGGGTTGTCTCTCTGGTTTTTTTGGTCGAAACGCATGAAAAAACATTGGACGAGATCGAGGAAGAGTTTTCGGGAAAAAAAAGAGAAGCAAAGCAAGAGAAAAGTTGATACAGTCAAAATTCAGTGGCGGCTCGTGCAATGTGGCAACAATGTTTTGCTTCCTTTTGAATGTATGTAACCAATCGATTGTTGAAACAAGGCCCAGTATACGAATTTCGAAACTAAAAAGAGATGGGTATGCATGGGGGGGGTCACGGGGTAGTGAGCGAGATAGTTTGGAACGCGAGTTTTTTCACAACTGATTGCGACTTATGTTTTTTGGGTGGCATTCATTTGGGCGAAAATGGTCAAAATCGTTACTGTTGGGCGAGAAAAATCGATTCATTGGGCACAGGTATAAAAAAGGGAAAAGGTAGGGGAAGTGCTACCTGTAGTCATATAAATCGTTTCATTTGGGCGACACGAGTATATAGGGAAGTACATAATATACAGTAAAATTTAGTCGAAAAAACTTACCGTCTTGGTTACCTCGATGGTTTAAGATATGCAGATTATTATGTAGGTGATAGGGGGATCGGGCCCGGACTGGCTCACCTGAGAGGGCGCGGGACGGTGGACTAGGGGGCGCCACCCCACCGGGGGGTCGGGGGGGTATGGAATCCCCCCCACGTAGGAAGGGGGGTCCGGGGGTCCTCCCCCAAAAAATTTTGTGGGATTCAGAATCCGCCAGAACGCAATTTCAAGCCATTTCTAAGCGATCAGATCGGTCATTAAGTCAGCTCGATTCTTCGCAAATTTTCATGAATATATTCGACCTTTTAAGTCGTCAATACGGAATCCCGGGGGAAAAAAACGAACAAAAAGTATAATTATGAGCTTAGAAAGACTATGAAAAAAGAGGAGAGAATATGAATGCGTAGTTTCTGGATCTTCGAATTCTCGTTTATAGTCTCCGCTGAACGACTCTATATTAACAGAAGGATCATGTTGAACGAGGAAAAAAAAACTCACATTTTATGTCGGGTCGGATGAAATACTAGATTTTATTTATCTATTTTTTTTAAAAATTTGAGGAGCTGCCATCAAAATGAAAAATTTCTTTCTCAGTATACAAAAAATTTCTTAGTTAGTATGTGTATACTGTATAGGCAGTGGCGCCACAAGACTTTTGTCTTGCGGGGGGTTTGGTATGACTCTAATTCCGGGGGTCGGGGGGGTATGGAATACCCCTCAGTACAAGCGGGGGGCCCGGGGGGTCCCCCCCCGGAAAATTTTTCAATTTTCCTGACCTTCAGATTAAATTTAACGGTACTTTCATGTATAGTAAAATTGAACTGTTCAAATATATTTACGTTTTTTCCCTGCATGAAATCGTTGCGATGCTCTCGACTCATAATTGGGGGGAGAAGAGTCAAGTGGAATGTGGATGAAGGAGCCATGGAATTTTTTGGGGGAAAGAGGTTGTTTCATCGCCCATTAGGAATGGGCTGTGTATGGATTTCCTTCATTTTTCAGGGCTGATAGAGCTATTCACGGGGAGTCTAAATATGGTCTTTTTTTATTTCAGCCTTCTTAGATTCGAGGGGGGGGGGGGGGGTCGAAGGTAAAACGGTTTTTCGGCCATAACTTTTGAACGGTTAAAATGATAAAAACCAATTTTTTTTTAAACGAAAGACCTTTAAAAGATCCATCTTTTGTTGTGTATGATGTTTCAAAAATATTGAATTTTAGTTGAGTTATAACATTTTGAAAATTTTGGAAATTCCAAAAAATTAGATTTTTAAATTTTTTTTCATATGTAGATCGCACTGAGGAAAAAAAAGAACCGCCCAAAGAAATTCCTTTTTTTTTCCGGTTCAAATGAGCTAAAGTTTGTTTTTGAGAAATGATTTGTCTTTGAGCTATGAATTTTTGAAGTGTCAAAAAAATACTTTTGCGTTCTTAGCGGTTCTTAGTGGGGGGAGGGGGCGTTCCTGCTCGTCTCTTACACGTTAATTAGGGCGCAAACCATGCCGCCCTTGACTCATCTTATGTGACATATGACGGAGGGCGCCAAGAGGAGGGGGGAAGCGCCCTCTCGTGTCTTACTTTAACTAATGTGCAAAGCATTCAGCCCTAGAATCATGTTATGTGACTTTGGGCGAAGCGTTGGGCGGAAAGTATGGGGTGTAATGCGTTCCCATACACTTGTGCCTTCTACGTTAGTTACGGCGCAAACCATGCCGCCCTCGGTTCATATGAGTTATAGGACAAAGGGCGCCCTATGACACATGATATTTGTAGTACTCAAGTCACCGAAAATTAGACTCCCAGAATCGCGGCTTTCAGCTGCTTAAGGTTTTTTTTTTTTTTTTTTTTTTTTTTTATGAAGGGCGCTGGGGCGCCACGGACAGAGGGCGCACCGGGCATCTGCCCGGTTGCCCGGTGGGCCAGTCCGGGCCTGCGTGGGATTGGTTGACAAAAGGTTCTCAAAATCTGCTTCATTCAAAGAGGCAAAGTCTGAGAACTCTCCCCCCCTCCCTTCATTTTTGGAGTGTAAAAGGCCCCCGCGTCACAAAAAATAAAAAATGATAAATGTGAAGGGTGTAAAAAATTGTTCGCAATAAACGCACTTGATATTGTGTGAATAAATAAATAAAAATATGAATAAATTAAGAATTATCAATTTTCGGGGGTGTAGAAGGACCGCACGTCAAAACAATTATAGGTACGATACTGTATGAATAAATAAATAAATAAAAAATAAGAATATACACATCATCTCACTCATCGAACAAATCTCGCACAAGTGTGATAAGCTTGCCTCACCTCACAGATCTCCCTATATATTCGTCCTGTACATAGGTTACAGTACATACTGCCTCCAGTATATAGGCTCGCCCAAATGATGTGCGATTTTCTCCCGTTTCCCTTCCCTATCACTCGCCCGAATGAAACGATTTTTAGGGCTCGCCCAAACGATAATCGCCCAAATGATATTCGCCCGATTTTCTTTGTTGTTATTGATGGCTAACCGTTGACTTCGCACTAAAACCGTCGATACCAATTACTGAGATATGCTTTTTTATAGGTCATATCCCAAAAAGTGACGGCATGGCCAGCAAGGGCGATCGATCTGATTCTGGTTTCTGGCCTCATATTTGTTTTTGTTTTGTTTTGTTTTTTTTCAACCTAGCTTATAAATCAAAAACGATAACTAATTCAGTGGGAATTGGTTTTAAATCAAAGTTCCAGTGTTATACAGTGGCAAACTAGACACAGAATTCTAATTCGACTATCCTGGAGAGAACATTTGTTTTTTTCTGTCATGCGTGTCAATATCTTTATCGTGCAAATCCTTCCAAAAGAAACAATTATAAATCGATTTCTGAGTAGAGATATAGCCACTCTCAAATAACTGTACTTTCGTTTAAACCCAACTTCTAATGGTTCCGTCACGATTTTTTTTTTTTTTTTTTTTTTTTTTTTTTAAATTTTAAAGGTTAAAACAAGGGAAACTCATCTCATTGTGATATACGGGTAAGTTCAAATAACTTTTAACTTTAGGTGTAATGGACCTATTTATCCCTCCGAGTTCAACGATTAAAATGAATTTTTGGTCATTTCTACTCGGAATTTTCCGCTGAACAACGTGGTGATATTAGTTTTTTCATATTCCATCATTATCTGCTAAAAAAATGCATTAAAACCCCCAAAATGTCATTACCGTAGATTGTAATTTTTTGAGGTCCCTGAAATCGTCGTCTGATTTTGATGCAATTAGAGGTAATGAAAAGTGTATATCCAGCATTTTTTATGTCAAAGTACTTTGAAGAAAAGGTTTTTTTAATTTTTGACCGAAAGTTTGGCGTACCAAGAAAATTACGTCGTCTCGAAGAGATGTAATGGGTTTCGCGCCAATAATCGCCGACTATGTTTTCGTTGCTTATCCGGCCGCTAGAGCGCAGTTCGTTCGCCGTTGCTTACTTCCGTTCTACGTTTTCAAGCAATAGATGCCTATTGAACATCGCTGCCAGATAACTCCTGATTGTATTTCCTTTCTCAGGTAAGTTTTATTGTTTTAATAGTCTGAATTCTATCCTGTGCTCTTTCTACACTGTCATTACCGAGGTATACTTTTTTTAAAGCTTGTAACATGTTAACTGTCCACAAATTGTATGATCACAAAGACTGGTTAACCTTACCTCAAATCCAAAGTTTCATCCAAATCCGACGATTCAATCATGATTTCCCGCCATTTTTAGACTGAATTGTCATTACCGTAGATGTCATTACTGTAGATTCCCCCCCAATGAAACACGATCTACGGTAGTTTGGTAACACGAAAAACCACTGATTTACTTCTTAGTTTTAACTGTAGGTGTGATCTTTTGCAATTCCATTTAAATGGACTTTAGCTTGAATCAAGCTACATGATACTGGAGGTCAAAATTCATTTCCGTAGGTTTTTGTCATTACCGCCAACCATTATTCAATAGCGTAGATCTCTCGAAAAATGGTGAAATTTTAAAAGCTCCTCAATAAAGGGAGCAATTGATGTTAAAGTTTTATGTTTTTAACAAGTTCGGACCCAGTTTCTTATTTTTTTGTAAAAAAAACGATAAAACAGTCTTCATACCTATGTTTAAGGAATTTTTTTTCGGTCAAATGAGCAAAAAATCAAATTTTGGCGATTTTCTGCCTTGTAACTTGTGATAAGCACCAATTAAGTACTCACTCATTACTTTTATCACTAAGGCGCATTAAAAAGGCGAAGATAAAATCATAGTTACGCGTATATTTAGAAAAATTTTATGTTACTTAATTTAAAGCTCAAATGCGTGATCTACTGTAATAACATGAAAAAAGGCCTAAAAATTAAAAATGGCGGCAAAAATATGTTTTCAGTACAAATAATTCTTGACCACTACTTAAACATCATTCTTGGGGGTATGCTGCCCCCCAAAAAAAATATGGGGATCCATGATTTTGACTTTCATTTTTCAAAACTCGGCTGACCTAAAAGTTAAAAGTTATTTGAACTTACCCATACGTTCTTGTGAAATCTTTTATTACGTATACCGATACAAAAAAAAACAAAAAACAAAAAGCAAAAAAAAAAAGAATAAAGAAAAAACAAACAAAAAAACCCTGTAAAACTTGTTACGTTTCATTGTTATGGCTTCGTAAGAATAATTTCCAAACTGATTATTTTTTCGTGAATGTACAGTCGGCGCATTAAATAGTGTCAGTCGACGCCTTAGATTACGGCACATGTAGTATGCAACCTGCATTGCTTAAATTCGTTGAAATAAGTACAGCAGGTTACCTACCTCAGCCAAAATCTAAGGCGTCGACTGACACTATTGATTTTGTCGACTGTAACAGTAGTGGTTATAAAAAATGGTTATAGTAGTAACAGTGGTTATAATAGCATAAATAAGAATTTGGCGCCCTCCCACGATTTTAAAAATCGCGCCCACTCCGCGTTCTTTTCTCCCTTCCCACCTAGTTCCTCTCCTTCATCCAGTGGCGTCGCGTGCAATTTGGCAACAGCGTATTCTATCCATTTAAACTCATGTAAAAGATCGAATTCAGGGGGTGCACAGTGCACAAGGAAAATTCGATATTTTTAATAAGTTTAAATAGAGCAGTTGCATTGTTGCCAGACGGCACGCGACGCCACTGCCTTCATCATTTAAATGATTCTGCTCTATGATATTTTGACGGTTTCCGAATTCACAAAAATGATTATGATGTATCAGTGTAGCGCAACACTTAAAAGTTGAGGGGAAATTACACGGAAAACTCCTATGAAGAGAAGACACGCCCCCAACCGGGGAGTTACTATAAGTGCTCAGAAAAAATGCTTTCGTAGCGCTTACAAAATCTCAAGTAGAAAAATGATCCAAGCAAAAGACTTTAGTAGATAGAGCTAACCAAATGTTTTGTACGCCAAACTAAAGAGATTTTGATGGGCGAACGAAAGTCTTTTCATTGGTTTTTTCAGCGCTACCAAAGTGTTTTTCTCTTTTTTATCTGTGTAGGTTTCAGTGCACCGGAGATCTGACGTGGGTCCAAAATACGTTATTAAAACTCGGGTTTCCGCGTTGTAACGTCACAACACACACGATATTTTGCAACTTTACGCGAGGGTACCAGGTACCTCCGAAACCAAGACGCTTAGGAAAAAACCAAAGGCACACTTGTTCTTAGCTCATCATGAACTTTCATTTTGTTTCTTAAAAAAAAAAAAAACCAACATCAAATTTCAGATTCTTTCAACTGCTGCATTCAGTGAGGGAGTTTCTCTTCTTTTCTGTCTTTGATTTTGCGCCCCTCCAGGCGGTGGGGGCTACGGGGGCGTTATTTACAACTCTGACAATAAAATGACGATTACTGAGTTGACATATGCAAGAGTGAAAGAGCCTCAAATGCAAAAGATATGAAAACCCTTGAGGGCGATTGACTCCATTCACCAAGCTGAAGCGATAGAGGGGTCACAATGGAGGTTTTGGAGACATCACTTTTTTGTCCATGTGTAAGAGTCATGAGTTGACCCTTACGAGTATCGGTCCCCACGAAAAGTCTGATCACCCGGCCCCCCTTCTCTACCCATTCGCGCCCAAACCAGTTCATGTAACCCCCCCCCGCCCCCCACGCGCATGAATGGTCCCCGGGCCCTCAATCCAAAGGGCCGTAACTGGGGTCCCCAAAAAACAGGAGCATTAATGAACCGACTAAACTTTGCCCCACGTCCCTATAATTCTCTTGATGCCACTGCCACGCTACGCGGCGCGCTGTCACCGCAGACCGGGGAAGGGGGGGGGAGAGGGCTGGAGACGCATCGGATGCCGGGTCCTCTTGAGGCCCGAGCCCCACGACAGCAGGCGCGATTTCGTGCCCCATGGACGGCCCTGACGATGAGTACACCGATGCACTATGATCTGAGGTCGTCAAAAAGTGAGCAAAAATCAAAGTGTAAATTCCTCATCAATTTATCATTCATAAACTTTCAATCCCAATTTTAATCACAAAAAAAAAAAAAAAAAAAAAAAAAAAAAAAAAAAAAAAAAAAAAAAAAAAAAAAAAAAAAAAACACTTAAAGTAAGCACTTTAAACGTATAGAGTTTGAATCGGAAAGTTTTAAATTGAGCTTAAAAGGACGACAACGATGATATTTTTGATGACTCCCCCCCTGATTTTAGGCCACTTTTTAAATATCTCAGACTCAAAGACATTATAGAAGAAGACTGGCCTCTGCTATCTCTTTGCACGGAGGAAAAGTGAAGCCGGTCTTGGCGCGGGCTGATGGGCAGGGCACTTCCCCACGCGGGGGTATGAACCAATTTAACATTAGCTCTTATGGAGCTTCGCTCTTCAAACCTATTTTAGTCAATTATTTCAGCGAATGACAATGTCGAGTCTCACATATGTTATATAGAGTAGTGTAACGTACATTTTAACCGAAAATTTGGATCAATTTAAAGCGTCTGTTCTTTAAAAATCGAAGTTAACGATCGGTCGGTCATTGTTTACTTTTGCACCCGTAACCTCTCTGCCGTACTTTCAATCGTAAATATCTAGCGGATAAATTGACCGAAACTTTCGTTTAAGTTCGTCAATCTCAACTTTGGCATAATCTGCATATCATATCTACGTACTTTTGAAAACTAACAGTAATTAACATTCTTTTGAAACAGTTTTATGTCTCGGCTCCATAAGCCGCAATGTTAATTTGGTTCATACCCCCGAGCGGGGAAGCCCTGCCTATGACAGTAACCGGCTTCAAATCTCGCCGCTAGGGGCCAGTCTTCTTCTATAATGTCTTTGCTCAGACTATATAGAGCGATGAGTACTTTGTTGAACCGCCACGAAGTGCGCGGTGGAATAAGTCGATGTGACGCGGGTCGGACATGAAATTAATTACTAAAAATGAAAATTTGAATGTTTTTACAGTCAAAACCAAACTATATAGGGTGATCCTTGTGAGATACTTTACGATAAAACCAACGAATTCACTTTCAATCTTTTTTGTTCCGTATTAAGAAAGATATACGCATTTAAAGTTGCCACGCAAATTTCCAGCTCCCATTGACTCGCTCCACTGTGCACTATTACGAGCTTGCCGCTATAGCAATTTTGTGAGATTATTACTGAATTTTAGACTTTCTCTGAGTGATTTGGTTTTCGTAATCATCGCGGGGTTTTACATCAAACTGGACAATTCATTTACTCACAGCAAAAGTTTGCAAGAGAACCATTGATACAATAAATTGTCATCAAAAAAAAAACTTGAACATTCTAAGGTCAGTATAGAACGATAGTATTTGGACGAGACAATATACATGTAAGAAGCAACTTGCATGAGAGGGGAGAGTTCGAAACTCGCGACAAGGGTGGAGCACGGCGTGCAGTAGCGTGGAGCGTGGCGCGCAGTCGTGCGGCCGTGTCTGGTCAATGGCGACTAGGCGAAGCGAAGGTGGAGCTAGCTGCTAGAGGTGTTTCACTTCTTTCGCCAATAGATGGCGCGTCTAGCCGTTTCAGAGTCCGTTTCTCGACTTTAAAAACAATCCCTGTTTTAATGGCCTCCCGATGGTGACAGTATTATGGTAACTCTTGACTCTCTTCATTACGAATAAATCTTTCGCCTTTTACTAAAGATTTCCGTGGGGAGGGTCAATTAATGAGTATAATCTAATTTTTGGAATGCCTGACGAAAGTCGGGCACATTATCATCTTCTGCTCCCATTTTCACGCTAAGTGCATCGTTGACGTACTAGAATTCCCGCTTCTCTCTGAAGATAATCGATCCGATTCAAAAATCGGCTCGCAAGAATCGATTCTTTTCTTAAACTGCGCAAAGAACCTTATTCAAAATGAGCCATTTTGGCCCTGAGGAATTTGTTTTGGATTATTCTTCCAATGCATAGAGCATCGTTTCGCAGTTCTAAAACTGGGTTTGTTTTTGTCTTAGCCCCTCTAGGAGCGGCGGGGGAGGGGGTCAAAGTTGAAACCTATTTTCGTCAATAACTTTTCACCAAATTAAGCTACGACTCTCAACTTTAAACCAAAATGTTCAGCGTAAAAAGAGCTTTCTTTTGATGTATATGATAGAGTATTTATCTCAATTTTCAAGGTAAAAATTGCAATTTTTTGTTTTTTACAAACCCAAAATTTTTAAAATTTGCAATTTTTAAAGATGAATACCATCTTCGATTTTTTTCAAAAACTATGTTAAAGAAAGCCCTTACATTGTTGTTTCAAATGGCGCAAAGTTCATTTGTCGGCAATGAGAACTCTCAAAGATATGATCGGTCAAAGTTGGCAAGGTCGCGAAAATTCTTGAAAGTTGCCCGCTCCAAGGGTTCGTATTTTGCGCCTCCGTACGTACAGTCACGAAAGTTGGAAACGAGCTTATGTAAGTTGTCAGAATGACTTCTGCGCAAGGGGGTTGGGTATTTTGGGTGGCTTAGGGGCATGATTATCGACGGAAATCGGTATGCAGCGTTGCCAAATGTTGTCGAAACTCATACGTTATGTGAAGGAATACATTTATAAAGTTGGATGGAATAGTCGGAATTTATGTCATCGGTATCAATTCGGTGCATTATAAGTGTGATAAAGATAGTACTTTTATCAGATGTCATCCCAGTTGTAGGTGAGTTAGCAGAGATAAGCGGAGCCGATGAATTTCGAAGCTGCTTGTGCAAGGCGGCTGTCAGGCAAGAGATACATAGTACTTACAAAATCTCTCATCCGTCAGTCTACCACTAACCATATTTTCAGCTGTGTTTGCCAAATTTCAGAACATAAATTCCGACTATTCCATCCATCTTTGTAAATGTATTCCTTCACATAACGTATGAGTTTCGACGACATTTGGCAACGCTGCATACCGATTTCCGTCGATAATTATGCCCCTAAGCCACCCAAAATACCCAACCCCCTTGCGCAGAAGTCATTCTGACAACTTGCATAAGCTCGTTTCCAACTTTCGTGACTGTACGTACGGAGGCGCAAAATACGAACCCTTGGAGCGGGCAACTTTCAAGAATTTTCGCGACCTTGCCAACTTTGACCGATCATATCTTTGAGCGTTCTCATTGCCGACAAATGAACTTTGCGCCATTTGAAACAACAATGAAAGGGCTTTCTTTAACATAGTTTTTGAAAAAAATCGAAGATGGTATTCATCTTTAAAAATTGCAAATTTTAAAAAATTTTTGGGGTTTGTAAAAAACAAAAAAATTGCAATTTTTACCTTGAAAATTGAGATAAATACTCTATCATATACATCAAAAGAAAGCTCTTTTTACGTTGAACATTTTGGTTTAAAGTTGAGAGTCGTAGCTTAATTTGGTGAAAAGTTATTGACGAAAATAGGTTTCAACTTTGACCCCCTCCCCCGCCGCTCCTAGAGGGGCTAAGACAAAAACAAACCCAGTTTTAGAACTGCGAAACGATGCTCTATGCATTGGAAGAATAATCCAAAACAAATTCCTCAGGGCCAAAATGGCTCATTTTGAATAAGGTTCTTGAGTCGGTTTTGAACAAGGATTTAACAGGTATGGACAATGGGCGGAACTTTAAAAGCGTCCTTTTCAATCGGATTTGACTCGGAATAATTCCACTTTCCACGACGGATTTGGACGTCCTCGAGTAGTCCAAATCCACTTGGCCCGTTTCCGGATATGACGCAATAAAATTGGAACTGGAAGGTGGAATGTGGAATGTGCTCAAGAGCACTTTCCAAGTCGGCCATTTGCAATCCATTCTCTGCTAAACCGTCCTCGAGTTGCGCTTTCACTTCCACTCCGCCATCTTGGATTTGACTGGAATTCTTGGATTTGGAATAAGAAAGTCAAATCCGATTGAAAAGGACGCTTTAAGAGTGTGTGAGTGCGCTGTGAGCGTAAGTGATTTTTGATGACATAGGAATCGACATAGCGTCGCTAGCCAATAGAATTCCTCGCCTTAGGAGTCGCCAGCCAATAGAATTCCTCGCCTCATTCACAGCGCGCTGTTTAAATTGATCCAAAAATAATCAACGGTGGATAATATATAGATTTTCCAAAAACGAAAAACGTTGACATGATATATTAAACCAGGAATTTGCAAATATAACGACTTGCGGTGATAAAATGATAATGAAAACAAACGATTATTATAAAATGGTAGCGAATCCGAAAATATCAACAAATGTACGAGCGTCGCCAGACACTCACACACTCTCACCAACTCTAACAAGCCCCGCCCATTGGCCACACCTGTTCAATCTACCTTGATGATCGATCTGATTCATGAATCGGCTCCCAGGAATCGATTTTTTTTTCCATCTACGAAAATTGAGTCGGTTTTAACGCTCGTCCACTCCGAATCCGATCTCCTGCCAGAATCGCCACCCAAAAATCTTTCGATGTGATGATACCCGATTCCCGCCGATTCTTTCCAGAATCGAATCGTCACGTGATCGATGCGATTCACTGATATTCCGGCCGATTCTTTTCAGAATCGAATCGTCACGTGACGATTCACTGCTGTAATAAACAGCAGTGCTACCAGCTGCTGCCGATTCTCTCGCTATTGATTCACAACATAATGATCATTCCCGATCCAATTCACCGTTGTTCAAGATGAAAAACGTGTGTTCGAATTTTAATTGTATTTGCGATTTGGAAAATTTCATTGAGGCAAAAAAGCGTAAAAAGTTACGACGATTTTTCCGATTCCGATTCAGTGCCTTAAGGATCGATTCAATTCAAGAATCGATTCATGAATAGAGATCCCTACCATAACGTATATGGAAGTATTTATCGTCCTTGAAGCGAATCAAACCCCAAACTTAAAAAAAAAAAAAAAAAAAAAAAAAAAAAAAAAAAAAAAAAAAAAAAAAAAAAAGAGGAACAGTTTTAAAAAGACAAGTGGCACATCAAGGAACGTTCCGCTGCGCTGATCCATTGGTGTCACCTAGAGCGCCGCCATCTTGCCGTAAAAATCGATTTTGGGTTAATTTTTGTAGGTAGTTTCCGGTCGCTCCGTAAACAAACTCGGGCACCGCCGGAAACGACCTAAAAAATTTAACCTCAAACCTTGGATTCTGCCGTCCAAATTCCGTTTTTTCCCGGGATTCTTTCTACCCTGTATGGCACAAGGTGGACCAGCCCGCTACCACTCTAAAGTTATAGCTCATTGCATACAAATTTTTAAAAAACAAGAAGTAGCGTAAATCGTGAATGAAAGATCTCTGGAAAAAAACGGATTCAGCAATCTAGCATCAGAGCATTCTCCCCATTTGATTGCATGCAAAATAATCGATTTGTCACGGGGCTACAGCCCCTTCAAGAATCGATTGTTCATCATACATTCAAATGGGAAGAATGAGCAGTTTCTAGATTGCTTGATCCGCATCTGGTTCTAGAACAGAGCTGCCTTTTATGATTAATCGCATTTTTCAACTCATCGATGATTCCACCGGTTGAGGAAAGTCTACACAGTTCAGTTCAGTGTATTATTGTAATGCACCAAAACACTCTGCTCTGTAATATTTATTTATCAACCAGTGGAATCATCGATGACTTCAAAAAACTTGCGGATACTTTAAATAATTAACAGAGTTTCCACCGATTGAGGAAAGATTACAGATCAGTATTTTGTGCTTTTCAGTCATACACTAAATTTGAACTGTGTAATTTTTTCTCAACCGCACGGTGGAATCATCGATGAATTGAAAAATGCGATTAATTATACGCAAAACGGCAGCTCTGTTCTAGAAGTCATCGCCCCCACATCGATCGAAAAAACCGTGTAAGTATCCTAGTCATAGCCCGTTAAAAGCGATTCATATTAATCGATATCAAAAAAAACGAGGAAGTTTTTAAGTATCTCTACATACAGGCAAATAGAAATGAAAATTTTTGTCGATAAGCCCCTCATAAGACTGCAGCAGACGACTTAAAAAAAAAAAAAAAAAAAAAAAAAAAAAAAAAAACCAGCAGATTTTGTATCGCAGTCTAGCGATACAAAGATAACATGCAGTCAATCAGTGTAAGCTGCTTTGACTGCGTTGTTATTCTTGTAATACCGCTTTTCATTAAGTTTCATAGCATATAGGGTGTAAATTTAAAAAAAAGGAGCTGGGCCAAATATCTCGAGAACGGCTCCGGATTTTGAAAAACACTGAAACACTGTTCAAATGCTTGAGGGGGACATCTTTATAGGGGGTTTCCGATTTCGGGGCCGTCTCCAGGGGGCCCGCAGGGCGGATACCACGTCCCTAAATTCAATACTTAAAACAGGGACCCCCATATTTTATTTATTAATCGAAAAGAGGGTAAAATTTATCAGACTTTTGGTGCGAATCGAAGTTCAATATCGGTTTTCGTTTTTGATACATCGAAGGTAAAAGATCGATTTGGACTAATTTTCAAAAAATCATTACTCCTCTTTGAAGAGTGGGAAATTTTAAAAAATCAAGGACACAAAATACTCTAATAAGAAACCCTTTTCAAAAAAAAATTTCATTATGACAAACATTTAGTAAAATTTTGGTTTTGAAGCCCCCAAAACTTTTAGACGTTTTTGGGCCCCCAAGGAGAGCCATCTGAAAAATTCCGAGGTAAAACCCCCTATTGATTGATACAAAAATAGAAAAGGCGTAACAAACTGAGCATTTCGGTGCAAACCGGAGCTCGATATCGTTTTTCACAATCGAGATATCGCAATCTGTAAATTGACATTCGATATCTCAAATGTAAAAACGATATCCCCCCCCGGTTTGCGCCGAAATGCTCAGTTTGTTACGTCTTTTCGATTGATGTATCACTCAATAGGGGTCGTAATTCGGAATTTTTCAGATGGCCCCCCTTTGGGGGCCCAAAAACGTCAAAAAGTTTTTTGAGCTTCAAAACCAAAATTTGAATAAATGTTTGTTATAATTAAATTTTTTTTCTGAAAAGGGCTTGTTTTTCAGAGTTTTTTTGTGTCCTTGATTTGTGAATTCCGACTCTTCAAAGAGGAGTAAAGTAATGCTTCTTGAAAATGGGCCCAAATCGAACTTGGACCTTCGATATAATCGAAAACGAAAAACGATGTCGACGTTTAACTTGTACCAAAAGTCTTAAAATTTTACCCTTTTTTTGATTATTAAAAAAAAAAAATTGGGGCCCCATTGAAGTATTGGTTTTAGGGAGGTGGTAGCCTCCTTGGGGACCCCCCAGAGAGAGCCCCCAAATCGGCGTCCCCCTAAAAAGATAAAAAGATGTCCTGCTCAAAATAATTTAACACGTTTTTCAGCTTTTTTCGGAATCCGGAGCCGTTCTCAAATATTCGGCCTGGCTCCTTTTTTAATTGACACCCTGTATACATGGTGATCCAGAGCACCTGTACCAGGCATTTTTCTTGAGAATGGCTGATTGAAATGTTTTGAAACATGGAAGTCGCATAGGGAATCAATCCAAAATTTTTCATTTATCATATTATCGATAGCTTCCAATACTTACCCCTTTTGGGGGCATTTTTGAAAGGGGAGGCTCAATCACACCTATATCTCAAGTTTTTTTAAAAAAAGCTCTTTTAAAGTTATGAGAAAAGCTGGTGTCCTTGAAGTTCAGGCAATTTCCTACATTTTTGCTCACATGGACATTTACCAAAAAACCTCACTTTTTTGAGTTATGGCGGATTTTTGGAAAAATTTGAATTGGCTTTTGTGGCCCCCCTGTTGAGAATTCTTCAAATACATAACAGATTCTGATCAAATGGTTGGAACCATTTTGATTGATGTGCCACTAGTTTGGTACCTTAAAGTGAAAAAATTAGGTGTATTTCGTTAAATTAAAATTTTGGGCAGTCTATGTCTCAGACCATGGAATCGATTCGATTCTGCCATTGAAGCCCCAAAAATTTTTTGATTTAAAAAAATACACCTTATTTTTCTCCTCAAGGTAACATGTTGCACATCGATCAGAAGGTTTCGATATATTTTTCAGAATCTGTCAAGATTTGTGAGAAATTCTCAACTGGATAAGCAAAAGGGTTGATTAAAAAATCTTCCAAGTCCCTATAGCAAAAAAAAATCTGGGTGTTTTGGTAAATGTCTATGGGAGCAAAAATGTTGGCAATTGCCTCTGCTATGAGGATAAACTTTTTTCGTACTTTCAGAAGATGCTTTTTTGCAAAAAACTTGATAAAAGTGTGTGAATTTCTCCTAATATGAACGAGGAGCTGATGAGGGCTTTTGAAAATATCAAAAATGAAAAATTTTGTGTCCATTCCGAAACCGATTTTTTTATTAAAAACATTTCGATCAGCCGTTCTCGAAAAAAATGCCTGGTGGTATGGTTCCTCTCATCTTGAACTCTAGGCCACTGTCTCTTATTTCGTCATTTGTGAGTGTCTATAATGAAAGTTCTCTTTCATTTGGTTTTTCTCTTAAAACTCTGTGTAGTGTGCTGGTTCCTCTTATCTATAGTTATCATCGCTGCTTTTGTTCTGTATAATTTCAATGGTATGCAGAGTTAGTGAGAGTGGTGGAGTGAGAATTTATTTTCTACGTGAAACTTCTGAGAGCAAGTGCTTTTGTTCATTTTCTTTTTTAATTTCTATTAATTTCATGTCACAAATTATTTCCCCAAAACTTTCAGCTAAACCTCAAGTGATTGCGGCCAAGATCTAAAATTTTTCCCCCAAACCAGCTCCATTTTACTTCACCTGCCCCAAACACTTTTCGTGAAAACTTGCTCGTAAAAACTTTTCTTTCAAATATCTTCCTATATTTATTTCCCTAACCCGGTGGACGTGTCGTTCTGATTCAACTTGCAAGTCATGTGATATCAGAGCGACCAAGTCTTAAGTTTCCTCGATTAGGTGGCTTCAGAGCTCCTTCAAATAATTTGATACTTCTCCTGATCACATTGTCATTTTTCGTATAAAGCGCCTTCAATAATTTGATACTTCTCCTGGTAACAGATCTTCCATATGAAGCTCCTTCAAAATATTTGATACTTCTCCTGTAAACACTTTCGTCTGAATAGCCGCATAAAACCAACATACAACCAAAAGACATGGTAGCTCTGATTCAACTTGAAAACATCTGATATAAGAGCGACCAAGCCCTAGTAGCATCAACTCCTATTTTGTTCAAATAAAATGGTAATTTTTTTTGAAATGTTATTGATCACAAAAAAACCCAAAAACCCCTTTGGTTTTTAAAAAAAAAAGCCGGTCTAGTTTAAAAGAACTTTTTCTTAGGGATTGATACAAAAAAAAAAAAACTAAAAAACAAAATCTGCTCCTAAATCTGATTTAAAAAAAAAAAAAAAAAAAAAAAAAAATGCTAATGATATATGCTGCGATCAAGTCTCAGGTTCTGTTTCATCTTTCTTCAATATTTCTTGTGACCACAGGTGTCATTTTGGGCTTTACATTGCGTTTTACCGTCCAAACATTGAAGATGGGTCGTGTGTGTGTGTGTGTGGGGGGAGGGGGTCTCCCAAATATTAATCGCTGAAATACGTTTGATATCCGATGCGATCAAGTCCCAAGTGCACTCTCTTCCTACCACTTTAATCTAAGGTGCCCTTTAATAAGGGGGGGAAAAAAATTGAGCCGGAAATTTTTTTTGCTCCTATTTCTTTGCTGATACCAGCGCTGATCTACGGAGGAATGTTAAACTGCTTTTTCCCCGATGAAAATTTAATTAATTAAGTAAAAGTAGATTCAAGTGAATGCTAAGTATGATCGTTGACCATATAACATTTTTCTGTTCACGAGAGAAGTAGGACCATTTAGGGTATCAAAATGTTCATTTTTGCCTTTTTTGGGTTCAAGGTGCTCTTAATTAAGTTTATTACAAGAATTTATGGTACTCAAGGATATTCATTGTACCATTTGAGTCATAACCGTGATGTTTAAATGGTTCATAACCAATACTCCAGTAAGCGTCACTCCGATATAGCCATACATCCATACTACATGGAAAATTTGGGTTTGTGGACCAGTATGGACCATTATACTGGGGATAGCATACCTCTGTTCATCAACGGTTTTTATAGGTAGGCCATTTTCCACTCTTTTTCTTTAAAGCCATAATATGTTACAGTTATTACAAATTGTTGAGTAGACTGGTAAAATCTTTGTCCACCTTTTCATTTAATGAATCACGGGCGACGATACGATGTGAAATTGAAACGGGAAAACGAAGGAAGCAAAAAAATTGCCGGCTCAATTTTTTTTCCCCCCCATTATTAAAGGGCACCTTAGATTAAAGAAGTAGGAAGAGAGTGCACTTGGGACTTGATCGCATCGGATATCAAACGTATTTCAGCGATTAATATTGGCAGACCCCTCCCCCCCCCCCACCACACACACACGACCTATCTTCAATGTTTGGACGGTAAAACGCAATGTAAAGCCCAAAAAGACACCTGTGGTCACAAGAAATTGAAGAAAGATGAAACAGAACCTGAGACTTGATCGCAGCATATATCATTAGCATTTTTTTTTTTTTTAAAACAGATTTAGGAGCAGATTTTTGTTTTTTAGTTTTTTTTTTTGTATCAATCCCTAAGAAAAAGTTCTTTTAAACTAGACCGGCTTTTTTTTTTTAAACCCAGAGGGTTTTGGATTTTTTTGTGACATATCAAGCTGATTTTGTAGTCAAAGGTTTTGTTTTGTTTTGTTTTGTTTTTTTTCATGGCATTCTTTGAGCAACGACAGAGTCAGAGGCGGCGCGTGCAACTTGGCATCGATGCCCCCCCATTTGGGGCCAAGGCCCCCCTGGGATGGACCTTTTCGGTCCGAGACTCCTCAGGCCACTTGAAGACCTTCATCAAAATAAAAAAAATCATATCCAACTTCTCATGGCGCATGCTAAGTCCATAGAAGTCGACATTAGCGGATTTCAGTGAAACCAGTGCTTATTCACGTTCGATCTGGCAAGACCGCGCGCCTTTGAAACATCGATATCTCGAAGTAGAATCGCTGGATTGCACTGCGGTTTGAGGCGGTAGCTATAGCTTTTTGGTACTTACTAAAACAATTACGGATCCACCCAAGTTGATTAATAGATCCTATGGGACCTCTAACGGCCACAGTTTGGGACTGTCGATGATCGCTATTTGGCCGCCATGTTGGATTTGAAAATTATTAAAAATTTGGGCCTCAGATTCGGTTTTCTCGACCGCGAAAACCCCCGGAAACTAATTTTCACTTAAATCCGTTGATAAACAGGATGGTTATTGAGACTGCAAATAAATCACTATTCTGCCGCCATCTTGGATTTGAAAATGAGTTAAAACAGCTCTCAGATTCGGTTTTCTCGACCGCGAAAATCCCCGGACCCAAAAATTTTAGTCAAATCCGTTGATAAACAGGATGCTTATTGAGATTGCCAATAAATTGCTATTTGGCCGCCATCTTGGATTTGATAATTTGGTAAAACGGACCTCAGATTCGGTTTTCTCGACCGCGAAAACCCCCGGACTCAAAATTTTAGACAAAACCGTTGATAAACAGGATGGTTATTGAACCTGCCAATAAATCACTATTCTGCCGCCATCTTGGATTTGAAAATGAGTTAAAACAGCTCTCAGATTCGGTTTTCTCGACCGCGAAAATCCCCGGACCCAAAATTTCAGTCAAATCCGTTGATAAACAGGATGCTTATTGAGATTGCCAATAAATTGCTATTTGGCCACCATCTTGGATTTGATAAAAAGGTTTAAAAAGGACCTCAGATTCGGTTTTCTCGACCGCGAAAACCCCCGGGACCAAAATTTCAGTCAAATCCGTTGATAAATAGGATGGTTTTGAGATTGCCAATAAATCGCTTTTGGCCGCCATCTTGGATTTGAAAATGGTTTAAAACGGACCTCAGATTCGGTTTTCTCGACCGCGAAAACCCCCCGGGCGCAAAATTTCAGTCAAATCCGTTGATAAACAGGATGGTTATTAAGACTGCCGTTGGTCGCTATTTGGCCACCATCTTGGATTTGATAATTAGGTAAAACGGACCTCAGATTCGGTTTTCTCGACCGCGAAAACCCTCGGACACAAATTTTTAGTTACATCCGTTGATAAACAGGATGGTTTTTGATACTGCGAATAAATCGCTATTAGTGTTTTAGCCATTTAAGTTACTTTGGCCCATTTGACAGTCATTAAATTTTTAAAACTCGAACGAAAACCGTGGGTCAAATGTCAGTATAAAGAATTACCGTTGTTGATGTTATGCAGTGTTGCTGTTATGTGATTATTGTGATTTGATTTGTCTCTGGTGTCAAGCGGTGATGGTGTGGACTTGTTTCAGGTTTCGGTCTGTGGCAACACTGAAGGGTGGTCTGATTGGCCCCTGCTTATTTTCGAGTTTATTTCCTTTCAAGTGAAAGAAATAAGTTAAACTCTTTGGAAGTATCATCTCCCAGTCATTCTGAATCTATCAATATATGGTTATCTAGGGTTTTGTGTAGGCGTTTACTCTGTGGAGTGACTTATTGAATAAATTTGGTTTTTGGGGGTCGATTCAAAATTGAACCGTAAAAAAGACGGTTTTCTAAAGATTTATTTTTTCTTAAACCATGAATCAAAAATCAATTCATACCATCTGATAGATCTTTTTGGGCCTGTTCTGGCCATATAGGGGGTTATGGGGTTTTGAGCGACAGTATAAGCGGTATTTAACCGAACATGCGAGAAATCCTGCTCAGAGCCTTTTTCGCGATGTTCGTAAAAAATATAAGTGGTCCCGCTAGCCAACTGCTTCTGGGGTTTTAAACTTGACCCGGGGGGGCTATCGCCACTTTTAATATTTCAAAGAAATTTTTCTTGAATAAATCTCAGATAAATCTTAGTTAGGTTGACATTTTCTTATAGTTTATTTGAATAAATAATAAATTGCAATTTTTTTTGAATAAAGTGCAGTTTTTAAATTTAAAAAAATTGCAATTTACTCCGTTAAATTGAAATTTTATTTGAATAAAAAAATATTTTTTTTTTTCAAACAAACCCTTTAACTGTACATAGAATTTCGTACTCTTCGTGAGGGGCTTTGCTTCATGAGAGCTGTGACTGTTAGTGTAATTTCCCCGAACGTTTAACGTCACACCTACCTGCGGTTCAAGTTAATCTGCGCGTTGACTGGTTGTTGAGTTCCATCGTTGATTGTACTTTGAACTGACTTTAGCAAATTATAATAATGTATTTGAAATTTAAAAATTTTCAGCAAATCTGATTTCAAAGTTGAACTTCAGTCAGTTTGGACATGAAGAAGCAAATAAAGGATGACTGACTCGTTCGTGGTTCTGAAGTTTGCACGGGCCGAACGGAAGACTTTCATTTCATTGAGAAATTAAGAGTATTCTTCATAAGAGAGCGTTTATAGTTGAATTTAAAGACTAAAGTACCCACTTAGCAGAAATAAGAAACTACTGTCATCATTATGGCAATAATGGTGCAAGAAATCAATCACAACACTGACTTAGAATTACCAGTATTAGGTTAAGGTTAGGTACTCCGTAGAACTCTGAAGTGACCAAAATACAGTAATTTACAGACACCTTGTTATGAAAAAAAACCAACCTAACTTTCTTTAAAAGTGAAGACAACACCACGTCGTGCGATGCACGAAACGGGGTACCAATTCATTATAATGTTATGTTCTTTTACCAAGGACATAGGTGTGGACAAGAAGGCTGTAAACGGTGCCGTACTAAAATTTTGCTGTAAGGTTGATCGGAGAGCATCCATCTTGCTCCACTCATCTGTTTTGCCCAAGTCAATTTTATTCATCCTAGTCAATTGAGCCACTCGAGTGAATTTTGCATGAGATTTGAGTGAAGTTCAGTCACAACTTCGTAACCACTTATTTATCGACTGCTTCCAAACAAGAGGGGAAAGTTACTTTATCCTACTTAAGAATCTTAGGTGGATATACCGCTAAAGTAGTCGACAATTTTTTCGCAACCGATTGGACCCAAGGATTCATGATTTACTCACAACATTTTAGAAAAGCTGATTTGATTGGTCCAGGTCAAGATTTGTTTCGACTTAGGTTACATCGAGTAGAATTAGACAAATCGAGTTGGCTTTCCCCGATTAGATCTAATGGTCCAAATTAACACCATCATTTGTACTTGGCTTCTAGGTTTCTCTCTTCAGACTTTGAGATTATTGACAAGATTTTGACCATTTTCCTTCATGCCCAGAGCCAAAGCCTGGCATCATAAACTGTGCTGTTCAGTGTCGAACACACTTCTTGCACTTTTTTAGTGTAGCTTCAGATAGCTTCATAATGAAACTTTTTTCATCCTCGCAAAACTATCCGTTTGCAAGTAAAACATGTCGAATCATCTTCAGCAGTTTCAATGAAAGATGATCACTGTAACCATTCTATTAGAGAGGGACCATTTTGAGTATAGGGTTCTGACAAACAATGGTGCCTGTTTCCAAACCGCATCAAAGCGCATTGATAAGCGCTTCATTAGAAACGAGTTGAAAATCTGCGCAAACCAAACCCCTCTCCCATGCCCTCTGATGCAGTTCAGAAGCGACAGACTGTCTTGTCGGACAGTTGTTCTTAGGTAAATAAATTCCAACCAAACTCGTAGTAAGTAAAATTCACTTCACGAGTGGCTCAATCAACTTGGGCAAAAAAGATGGTCGAGTGAAATGGATGCTCTCCGATCAACCTCAGCCCACTATTTCAGTCTCAGTCGACATCATTTTTCATTGAATGAATGCATCACACAACTTGGTGTTGGGTTGCCATTTAAAAAGTTCTGCTCTCCATGACTGTCAGCAAGCATAGGTAAATTGGTCTGAAATGTAAAAGGGCCACCCTTTGCTTTTTTTTCCCCCTTTTGGTAACTTTACTCTAGACCACGCTCATCGGTTAACAAAATTATCTACTTCAGATCACTCAACTTGAGGAGATAAAAATAAGTAAATCTGTCTCAGGAAGAGAGAGTTTGCTGAGAGAGGTCAAATTACAAAATTTTTGAATAAATCACCACAAACATACCACTTTCACTCGTCGAAATGCCCAAAAAAGGCAATGAGTTACGGCATTACGAGGCAATAACACGCACTGTGGAATCTGGCAAATTAAATGAAGCTATGAAGAACTTGAGTGTTTCAATCAGTAGAAACTGAAATTAAGGCTTTGATTGACAGAAAACACGCACAGTTCATAAAGAAATTCAGATTTTAATATCATGTTTTTTTCAGATTTTAGTTTTTTTTCTGATAGACTTCGAAAACACGCGAAAATACATTGCGGAGGGAACTTCGGTTTGTTTTTACAACACAAATCTCTAACCTTTAAAAACTCCGAGGCAAATTACGCATGTTTACCAAAGCCTCCGAACTAGATATAGCTCGTTGGTAATCACAGACAAAATAATGAAACTACCAAATTTTTTCATAACGGAGACAAATCCTTATGAAAAACTTGGGGTCAATACTCAGTCAAAACCTAACTCAAAAATCATTCGAACATTTCAAACGGCGCACTATGGATCCAAATCGAGTCCTAAGTGGTCAAAAATACAAAGACATGAGATATCACAAGAATTGTCGATCCATCAAATGATATTCTCCGATAAGTATGGGACAAGCCAGGAATAAAAAACGGAGCCAAATAAAGCCCTTGAAATCAACTATAGTACCCAGCTAAAATACTAATTTTCCAACTTTGAAAGGATCGAATTTGGACCGCCAAAGATTTGATTTCTATCCATTGTGCGGCGGACCGAAGAATATCGCGGATTCGATATGGCGCGCGATTCGTTTAGTGACTGCTTAAAGGATAGGGAGACTTTTCGCGTTGCCGCTCCGCAATATATCGAACGAAAGGAATCCACCGAAAAGCAGTACGCGATCATTACGCGCGGAAATCTGACAACGCACGTTTGCGACCAAGCCGAAAATTGTCGATTTTTATGCAGGAAGTTTATGGCCAAAATCGATACAAAACCATAACAAAAACATGCAGTACTTACTGCATGTTAAAAAACACTTGAATTTATTTTCAGATTATCCGGAGAAAGTGGGTTATCTACAGAGAAAAAAAGTATGCACCAAAATTGCATGATTCTTTAAATCTTTAATCTTCATCCGCTGTTTAATTCATTGCGGGAATTTGATACGGGTTAAAGCGAGAACAATCTATGCAGTGGTCGTGAGTTCTGATTTTTTTCCGGCTTCATTTTATTTCCGTTATATGTATATAACTATTTAAAATTATGTTAACTTAAAATTACTCAGTTAAACAAAATTACTCAATTAAATAAAATTATTTAGTTAAATAAAATTACTCGGTAAATTAAAGTAATTTATTTCTCTCGCATTTTGTATCAATAATTCAAGTCTTTGGTCGCATATCGTACTTTAACTGCAGAGGAATGATGATAAACGTAAGATACATCGAAAATCATTATTTTTTACTTTTTCTACCTCTTGACTCCACCGAATGTTTTGATTAAAAACGATGGCAGCAATTTTGAATTTAATTTTTGTGTGTGAAAAATCAGTTAAATAAAATTACTCACAAGGGGAGAGTCAGTATGGTCCGCCGCCGATTTTGATTAAATTTACGCCAAAATGTAGCTTATGTGATGCTGATACACAATTCATCGTCAAACCTCCCCCCCCCCCCCCCCCCAGAAGCCTCAAATTTTTCTTTTTTATACAAAAAGTATCCCGAAATTGCTTCCACCAACGATTCAAATTTCAAAATTTCACAGGCGTCCCCCCCAGAAAAATTTTCTAGATCCGCCACTGCCCCCCCGCAAATGCCCCCTAACATTTTTTGAAATTCGGAATTTTCGGGCAAAAATGGCATGCGCGCTTAAGTTGAAGATTTTTCGGTCCCCAGATACTGAAGCTGCGTGGCGCAGTCGCCTACGGCACCATCCTACTAGAGCTCGTTTTACGAAAGAAGGCAGATGACAGATCATGCGGCTTGCTGCGCAAAGACGTGTTCGCGTTCCTGCACATGCGCAAAAACGGAAACTCGTTTCTGCGCAGTAAACAAACCAATCTGTCATCGGCCAACTTTCGTGAAACGACCTCTACCTGAGGAGGGAACGAATCCCAGGACCGACAGCTATATTTTTTGCGAATGTCAACTTTCCTACCATCCTAAAATTGCTTCGGTTTTTTGAGTCTTTTTTATGCCTATCAATCTTGTCTCGTCGCTTTTTCGCGACTTGTCCCGCCGATACGAATTTCTGGAGGTCAATGCACCTGCATTTTTCGTATGTCTCTTGAGCATCTTCATCTCCCGATATTTGCACCAAGATGACAAATCATTATAAGTTAACCCTTTCTTGGATAGTGGTACACATGTGTACCATTTTATGTAACATGTGATTCAATGGAATTTAAATGGAAATTTTTCAAAAAGTTGTGTGACCCATCGAAGTTCATAAAAAAAGTGCCATCTTTCGAACGGTCTAAATAAACCTCAAAAAAACTCAAATCCAAAAATGCGTGCATGAAAGGGTTAACAGGGTTTATTCACATCATCTACCAAAAAAAAAAAAAAAAAATGATTACCAAAAATTCACTAATTTTTAATTTTTTGTTTTTGTTTTTTTTTTTTTTTTTGTTTTGTTTCTCTGTGTTTATTGAAAAATTTTCTTCGGCTCGTCAAAAACCTGTGTAGTTCAGTAAAAATGTCTTCCTCATCTGCAAGCTATTCGGTGAGTTGTATCCCTCTTCATTATGCGGTTCGCTTGATGAACTAAACATTTGTTTACGTCATTTCCTTTGTTTCCTTTGAATTGTTTTTGTTGGTATTTATTTTGGTGTTCGTGCTTCTTTATGAAATATCGGTAAAAAGGTAGGAAAATTAAAAAGGCATTCGCAAAATTAGTCGCCGAGCATGGGATCGATCCGCGTATACGTGTACGTCGAACTCTGAAAAAGGCATTAGTCTTTTAACACTTGAAAGCCACAAAATTGTTCAAAGGTTGCCTAAATTTAGGAAAGTAAACATCTCGATTGGGGAACTTTCTTCTGAAGGTCTTAGCACCTGATGCGCAGCTTTGCCATAATGCATTTGACTTGGATTTTAATATTGAATTTAGAGGTAAGTCCTTCATATTTTTGTTTTTGGCGGAATATTCCAGAATCTTAATTATAGCTATAATAACGGCCACCCTGAAGTCATTTTGTGAGTCTATGAGTGAATTTCGTGATATTTAAGTCAGTGGCGGCTCGTGCGATTTGGCAACCATGCAATTTTTCCATTTAAACTTAGGCAAAAGAATCGATTCTTGAGGAGGCTGACAGCCTCCGGGAGAATCGATTCTTTTACATTGGTTAAATGCGAGGAGGACACTGTTGCCAAATTTCACGAGCCGCCACTGATTTAAGTATACTCATAGCCATTTTCGCTGGTTTTTACGCTAGAATTGACTATCCAATCACACACAGCATTTATTAAGAGTCCTTCTCAACCGATTTTTTTTTTGTTTCATCTTCATTCTTTACGACCAATTTCAGCATCTTTTGGCGGTGTCTTGTGCAGTGCCAGTCACAATTGTCGTTGGCTCTATATTTGGCCAAACTAGCGCGCTGATACCTAAACTGATGGACCCTGGAAGTCCTTTACAAATCACGAGGGAGGAAGCAACGTGGGTCGGTAGGTCTATCTCTGTAATCAGTGGCGACGCGACGCATGCAATCTGGCAACATCGCATTTAGTCCATTTAAACTCGTGTAAAGTATCGATCTCAGGGAGTACAATGTGCACCCTCAACATTCGACCTTTTTCAAAGCTTGAAACGGACTGGATGCAACGTTGCCAAATTGCACGCGCCGCCACTATCTTATAATTAATAATTGGAGCGTTAGATTATCACGCGGCGTGGCGTCACAAGCAATCTTGGAACGCTGCATTTCCTTCGTTTAAACGAATGAAAAAGGTAGAACTATAGGACGTGCGGTTGGGGCAGTGGCGTCGCGTGCAATTTGGCAACGATGTATTCTATCCATTTAAACTCGCATGTAAAATATAGAATTCAGGGGGTGCACAGTGCACGAGGAAAATTCGATATATTTAATGAGTTTAAATGGAGCAGTTACATTGTTGCCAGATGGCACGCGACGCCACTGGGTTGGGGATAAAAAGAATGATGTAGAAAAGATGACTCCAGAGACACATAGGAACCCATCGCAAAGCAGTGGAGTAGCGTGTAATTTTGCAACGCTGTACTTTAACCATTTCAACCCATTAAATATATCGAACTATTTGGGTATTCGGTGAACATCCTCAAATTCGATCTTTTACAAGTGTTTAAATAGACAGTATACAACGTTGCAAAATCGCTCGCTACATACTACTGTCGTAAAGCTTGCGACCAAAAGATCAGCCTTGCGGTCATATTCAAATTTTTCACAGGAATAGCCGAACGGTCACATCTGATGTTCGTGGGCTATATTTCTACCGCTTTAAACCCGCTTTTTAGACAGCTTTTGTAGATACTAATTGAGGATTTTCAATTGTCCCTAAATTTGTGGTTCTTCCACATTCAGTGCATCGAGCTTCAAGAGGAAGCAGTGGCGGCTCGTGCAATCTGGCAACCGTGCACTTTTGCCATTTAAACGTAAGCAAAAAGATCGATACTAAGTGAGGCGCTACGCCTCACCAAGTAATCGATTATTTTACACAGTTTTAAATGGAGAAAATCCATTGTTGCCACATTGCACGAGCCGCCGCTGAGAGGAAGCCATGATGGAAATCTCTTATGGACGTTTTCCATACAGGCTCGGTTTTTTTGCCTCACTTTTTTCAACTTTTAAATTAAAAAAAAACAAAAAACAAAAAACAAAAGTGAGACAAATACATGTGAAATTGGTTATTTAATTAAACGAAAGTGCAAGTGTTTTAGAGTGGTTATCTGGAGCTGGACACAGAAATAGATATTACTGTTTCTTCTGGAGGGATTTGCACGATAAAAATAAACTGACACATAATGAATACAAGCAAAATTTCCTCACCTCGATAGTTGTATTAGAATGCTGTATCCATAGATAACCACTCTTAAACACTTGCACTTTCGTTTAAAACCAATTTCCACTGGATTAATTACAACTTTTGATTTAAGGTTAAAAAAAAGTGAGGCAAACAAACCAGATTCAGATCGGCCATGATGTCACACTTTGAAATAGGACTTCTAACATGTATAGCTCTCTCCATCGCTACAGCTCGTTGGTTTCGTCAAGCGCCTTCAATTATGTGGATATGCAAAATTGACACCGCAGAGTAAGAATATTTAACTGCATTTCAGCGCATTATTTTTAATTTCTTGAAGTGATCTAGCCGTAAAAGGGGTACTATTTCATAAGTATTTCCTCTCTTTGAAATGTTCTTCTATGATGGATCTATATATGCCATAGCTCTCAGTACAGCTCAATGCACCAAATTAGAAACGAAGAAAACATAAAAATAAAATAATTTAAGCTGTGATTCTTCAGCGTTTAGTGCCAGTTTCTACCACCAGAGCGCTACCGTTCGATTTATGTTTGTCCAATAACAGGCCGAAAGTAGTTTATTCTTGAGAAAACGGAGAGTCAAGTACGATAAGTACTCTGTTCAAGAAAAGAAGAAACTTGACGACTCGGGTAGAAACGCACTATTTTGCAACGCCGAACCTTTGAATGCAAGCATTTGAGCTCACGACTACTCACGAGGGCTTTGTCTGACTCGAACCTCCTCCTGGACGAGGCAATACCGAGAATCGGCTTACTATGACTGTTATAAGTGTAATAGTCTTAGAAACGGTTACAGATACGACAAAATGGATGAAGTTTCGCCCAAAGGGCCCTTGCCCCTTAGTCGGAAAAATTAGTCGAAATCGACTCCTCGCCACCCTCAGAGATTAATTTTTTAAGAATTTATAAATATTTATATAAATCATCCAAAGAATTTCTTTGCAACATATCTCGTCAATAACTTCAAAAATAAGGCTAAAAGCTCCAATAAATTAAATAGGTATCGCATTTCGATACAAGAATCGCTTTGCAATATTCCATTTTTTGGTACTTTCAGCCTTATTTTTGAAGTTATTGACGAGATATTTTGTAGACGTTCTTCAAATGATTATCTAGTACTTTACCTGACACTCCGTTTTCATGAATATAAATTACTTTCGGTCTGTAATTTGACATTAATCGAACGGCAGCGCTTTGGTGGCAGAAATCGGCACTAATCGCTGAAGAATCACCTTATATTTTCTCTCTTTTCATTATGGATGTTCCGAACACGAGAAATAATAATAAAATGAGCACTGTAAAACTGTAAACTAAATAGATACCTTTGGTAGATGATTAAAGATGAAGTTGCGATTGCGAAGGGCTAGCCCATGTTGTTGCTTGTATGATGAAACGGACGAAACTTGAAATTATGATGGTGAGAAATTATATTAAAAAACGGAGAAATTAAACTGAGAAAAACGTACTTAGATATTATAAAATAAAAACCGAAAACGAGAGAGAGAAAGAACGAGAGAGAAAAAATAACGTGACAAAAAAACCGGCGAAAACTCTTTTGAGAGAGAGAGAGTGACATCGCGTGAGTCACGAGAGAAAGAGCAACAACTCAGTAACTACCGGGGGCCGCCGCTAGCGCTGCGGGCGGAAAACACGCACAGGAGGAAAGGTGAGCGGTAAATTCAAAATTATAATAGAGTTCCTAACAAACCGCCCACCCAAAATTAGAAAAAATGAATTTTGCTAGAAAGAGTAAAAAATTGGAAATAAGCGAGAGGGAGAGAAACTAAAAAGGGGAAAAAAGGAATGAGGGAGAGGAAAAACGGAAAAAGGAGGGAAAAAGGGGGTTTATGAACTATTGAGGGGGGAGAGGAACAAACTTATTAACCGGGCGAAGTAAAGTTGAGTTAGCCAACTTCAACTTTACGGTGCGCACAATTCCATCGGATCCAGGATAGGTAGTAATGACTTTAGCGAGCGGCCAATCTCGAGGTGAGGGATGTAAACCGAGAAGGAAGCCCACGTCACCTATCTTGACATTGGGTGATTCTGAAGTCCATTTCGTGCGGGGGATCAGCGTATGGAGGTACTCCTTAGTCCAGCGTTTCCAAAAGGATTGGTAGATATTTCTGAGGAGTTGCCAGCGGGTAAGGCGGTTGATTTTCTCGTCGGAGAAATCTAAATCAGGCAAGTCAGTGAGAGGAGTCCCGATGAGGAAGTGTCCTGGGCTCAACTAGTCTAAATCATCATGGGGATCTGTTGATAATCTACAGAGAGGGCGACTATTGAGGATGGCTTCTATTTTCACCAGAACAGTGTTCATTTCTTCATAAGTGAGGTGATGGGGTTCCAATGAGCGATAAAGATGATGTTTCACTGAGCGTACAGCTGCTTCCCATAAACCTCCAAAGTGAGGAGCTGCCGGAGGATTGAAAAGCCATTTGATTTTTCTTTCAGTGAGATGAGTGTTGATTTCAGAATCACAATTTGATAAGAACTTGTAAATTTCCTTCAGTCAACGAGCGGCGCCAATAAAGTTGGTTCCATTGTCACAAGAAATCGATTGGCACAAACCACGTCTAGAGATAAATCTATCAAGAGCATTCAGGAAGCATGGAGTTGATAGTTCAGTAACAAGTTCTAAATGTAACGCTTTAGTTGACATACAAACGAATAAACAAATGAATGATTTATAAATGCGTGCATTTCTTCGTTTATGTTCTTTAATGAAGATGGGACCAGCATAATCCAGTCCCACATTTAAGAAAGGTCTTATTTGAGCAAACCTGATAGAGGGCAGATCCGCCATTTTAGGTTGGATGGGAGAAGCCTTAAATTTGTAACATCTAAGACAATTGAAAATGATTTTTCGGACCAATTTTCTTGCACCAGGTATCCAAAATTGCTTCTGAACAGCTGCTTGAGTGAGTGAGGGTCCAGCATGAAAATGGAGGCGGTGAAAATACTCACAGATCAAAGTTGCCAAACGAGAGTCTTTGGGAATGAGAACGGGATGCTTGGAGTTATTTGAGAGAGGCGCAAACCTTATCCGACCGCCCACCCTGAGGAAATCAGAGGCATCGATGAAAGGAGATAGAGATGATAGGGAAGGAGAGGGTTTACCATTTTGTAGAGCAGTGAATTCAGGTTTGAAAAAGTGGTGCTGGGTCACTTTGACACACAGAAGTTTAGCTTCATCAAGTTCATCAATAGAGATAGGACCAATTTTAAGATCCGAGGTTACTCCAGCTTTGCGGAAGTTGAGAGATGCACGACAGTTGAATATGAAACGACGCACATAAGCAAGCGAGCGGAGCAGTTTCAAGTATGATGAATGTCGGTCAATGATTTCCAAAAAATAATTTGGTTGAGATATCACACAATTTAGGGAGACTTTTACTTCAGGTATTTCTTTGAGGGTGGAAGGAGAATTCAGAGGCCAGTGTTTGAAATCAGAGTTGAGGAAAGGAGGTCCGTTAAACTATAGAGGGGAAATTAATAATGGTTGATGGGTCTGTCCCTCGGGATATCATATCGGCAGGGTTGAGGTCGGTACTTATATGATACCAATTTGGGGAATCCATGTTCTCTAAAATTTGGGTAACTCGGTTAGAGACATAAGTTTCAAGCGTATGAGGAGGTGTCATCAACCAGTGGAGTACAATGGTTGAATCAGAGAAAAAGTACACCCCAGTGATAAATAATTGAGATAAATAGGTAGATATAGATTCAAATAGTTTGGCGAGGAGAAGCGCGGCACATAATTCTAATCTGGGAATAGTAAGAGGAGGTTTGAGCGGGGCCACTCGACTTTTTGCACATAACAGTGAGCTGGTGCGGTTTCCATGAGGAGAGTGAGTAACTAAATAGACACAGGCGCCATAACCGATGGAGCTGGCATCACAGAATCCAACAAGACGAGTTTCGTGTGAGTCATGCGCTGGGACGTAGCGAGGAATTTTCAAATCAGAGAGCAGGTGCATGCGATTAGTGAAATTTGTCCATTTGTGAGATAGATCACTTGGGATGGGTTGATCCCAGTCCAGAGTTTTCAGCCAGAGTAGTTGCATGAAATGTTTCATCCACAGAATCAATGGTGCCAGCCATCCGCAAGGGTCGAAAACTCGAGCGGTATACGACAGGACGGAGCGTTTAGTAATCGGCAAGTCAAGAGGAAAAGGTGTGATATTGTATGAGAATGAGTCGAGTTTTGGTTGCCATTGCAAACCCAGTACGGGAACAAAGGCATCTTGATCACACATGTTGATTGCTGTTTCGCAATGTTCGGGGGGTAAGTCTGCGAGCACTTCATTGGAGTTACTGGACCATTTGCGTAAATCCAAACTTCCTCGGGCTGTAATTGCATTAAGTTCATTTCTGAGAGCTTTGGCTGCAGGAATTGATGAACTTCCAGTCAAGATATCGTCTACATATCGATGTTGAAGTAAAGCTTTTGAGGCTAATGGAAAATCCTCTAATTCATCAATTGCTAGCTGTTGAACCGCTCGCTGGGCAAGGAAAGCGGACGGCGTTAGACCATAAGTAACGGTACGGAGTTCATATTCTTGAATTTCAGAGGTAGCAGAGGGTCGCCAAAATATATGTTGAAATTTACAGTCTGCATCGTTGAGTAGAATTTGTCGGTACATCTTTTTTATGTCGCAACAAAGTGCTACTAAATGATTTCTGAAGTTCATAATAATTTCTGATATATCGGCTTGTAGTTTGGGGCCTTTGAACATAATGTCATTGAGAGAGGTGTTTTTATTTGTGTTACACGAACCATCGAAAACACCACGGGTTTTTGTGGTGGACGAACTTGCCTTTTGAACAGGATGGTGAGGGATAACATAATTAGAGGGACTGTCGGCCAATTTCATGTGTCCGAGATCAAGGTACTCTTGAAAAAATTTATGATACTCAGATTGAAGACATGGCTCACGTTTCAGTCGTTTTTCAAGCGAGATATACCGTCGAAGAGCTGTTTCACGATTAGAACCAATAGATGTAGGTTCAGAGCGGAAAGGAAGTTTCACAATGTAGCGTCCGTCAGCATTGCGAGTGGTTGTGTCACGAAAAAGAGCCTCACATTTTTCATCATCAGGATTTACAGGGGGTTTTTTCTCGAGTTCTTCAATCTCCCAGAACTTGCGGAGAGTGCGATCAAGGGGAGTTAAGGTGAGAAAAGAGCGTGAAGGTTGAGAAGTAGGATGAGATACTGGCGCTGGACCAAAAATGATCCATCCGAAAATTGAGGAGAAACAAGCAGGCTTGAATTGATTTGCAATTTTATCACCGGTCATTATTTCCCGGGGATAAATCGGCTCCGAGGAGGAGATGAATGTCACTGGGATTTGTAAATTCAGGATCAGCTAAGTTCAAATGCTTGAATCTTTCAAAGATGTGAGGAGCAACATTAGCTGTAGGCAGCGGGCAGGAAATGGTTTCAAGAATGACAGAATTAACTTGAATGGAATGACAAAACCCGAACGTGGATATATGTCACAATGCACATATCCTGATGGAGTCGGAACGGGGACATTAGATAAGCCGGCGATAGGTTGATCATATGGAAGGGATTTGAGACCAAGTTTTTGGACACAGGCACTTGAAATTGCTGAAATTTGAGATCCTGGGTCAATGAGCATTTTTACAGAGACAAATTGACCATATTTATTTTTTAAATTTGAGCGGTAGCAGTACCAAGGAGAACTGTGTAATCATGATCGTCGGGCGAGAAATTGGCGCTGCAAGATAATGACATATTAGGGGGTGTAGAAACTGGCGTTGCACTGATAAATGGTTGATGAGATGAGGGTTCAACTTCAAATAGGTGCAGTAAAGAGTGGTGCTTGAAACCGCAATTTGAGCAAGAAAAAGAGGAATCGCAGAATTTTGCTCGATGAGACGTGCCTAAACAGTTAAAGCACCATTTTCGTTCGTTAGCGATGAGCCGACGTTCCTCGGGAGATTTTTTGAGAAACAAAGGACACCTGTAAATTCTATGATCAGCACTAGAGCAAAGAGGACAATTTTGTTCATTACGAGTGGCAACAAAACTTTTAGAGGGAGATACAGAAAATTTTTGTGAGTGTTGAGCCACTTTATGAGTGTTTTATTGCAAGCCTAACGCAGCGTCTTCATACTGCTGAGCTTGAGTTTCGAGAAAGGTCACAATGTCAGAAATAGTGGGAAACAGTTCATTTTCACCTCTATTTTCCTCAAATTTTTGGCGGAGATATGGGTCGAATTTTCGTAGCACAACTGTTGATAGTAAACAATTATCTTCATTTAATGGTTGATTTAACGCTTGAAGAGCTTCCATATTTTCATTCAAAAGAGAGGTGAAAAAACGAATATCGGCTGGTGAGGAACTAGTTACTGAAGGAGCATCCAATATATTGGTAATGTGTAAAGTAATGATTCGACGATTGTTATTGTAACGCTTGGTTAGAGAATCCCAGGCGATCGTGTAATTTGGTGCAGTTAGGGGTAAATTACGAATGAGACTGAAAGGTTCCCCCTTAACGCAGCTTCGTAAGTATTGAAATTTTTTGATGGGATCTAGATGGGTTTTATTATGAATCGCAACTTCGTACAAATTTTTGAATGATATCCAGGTGCTGGTCTCACCAGAAAATGTGGGGAGAGTTAATTTGGGTAACCTCACATTAGGACCAGTCTGAGAAATGTTTAGGGGATTTTGAGTCAAGCTAGTTGTTTGTGTTTGGGGACGGAGGTGGGGTATCCGGCATTAAGTTGACGAGAATGGCATACAATTCAGAGTGCAACTCAGAAATGTCTTGATGAAACTTCTGAAACTCGTCAGCAACATAATCATCGGGCATTACATCTTGTTCATTGAACTTAGTAATTAATGCAATACATTGATCATATTTTGCGTCAACTTCATCTTTGTAAGCCTTTATTTGATGAACCGTTAGTGAAGAAAGTGGGAGTTTTAACTGAGAGGAAGTGGTTTTAATTGAATTAAACCGTTTAATAATGAGTTGAATTTGCCGCGACAATGTAGCGTATCGCATGATGATGGGCAACACCGTTGCGAGAAACAAAAACAAAAAAAAATAAAGGTGACGCAATAATGAGCGCGAGCTTAGAGATGAACACTGAACAGTGCAGAGCGGAGTCAAGCGTCGCGAAGAGATTGAGACAGAGGGGAGAGGGAAACTCTGAGATGCGTAGACTGGAGGTGAGTTGTCGCGGAGATCAGCTGTTGAGAAAATCGGACTTACAAGAGAGTGCGTGAAGAGTGTAAACAACAAATCCCAAGGGAGGGGAGGGGGGGTTTGAAGAACGAAGCATACACGGTAGGAGATGATAAGGAAAGGCGACTGGTTGGTTCTACTCGGAGGAACAGTACGAGGTAAAATACAAGACAGAGAGAGGGGAGGAGAGATGATCGCGAAGAAACGGCGAGAAAAGAGGAGCTTACTGAATATTGATAACAGCGCAAGAAACCGTTAAACCGTTATGCATACGACGCACTGTATGCAGACGCACATTTTCTTTATTTTAAAGCTTAAATTTTGGATTTTAGTGGACTGTATGAAAATAGGTGGTACTGGTTAAAACAAAAAAAAACGAAAAATACGGCTCGCGTGGACCAAATGTTTCGAACACGAGAAATAATAATAAAATGAGCACTGTAAAACTGTAAACTAAATAGATACCTTTGGTAGATGATTAAAGATGAAGTTGCGATTGCGAAGGGCTAGCCCATGTTGTTGCTTGTATGATGAAACGGACGAAACTTGAAATTATGATGGTGAGAAATTATATTAAAAAACGGAGAAATTAAACTGAGAAAAACGTACTTAGATATTATAAAATAAAAACCGAAAACGAGAGAGAGAAAGAACGAGAGAGAAAAAATAACGTGACAAAAAAACCGGCGAAAACTCTTTTGAGAGAGAGAGAGTGACATCGCGTGAGTCACGAGAGAAAGAGCAACAACTCAGTAACTACCGGGGGCCGCCGCTAGCGCTGCGGGCGGAAAACACGCACAGGAGGAAAGGTGAGCGGTAAATTCAAAATTATAATAGAGTTCCTAACAATGGACCTCGGATTTTTCAGCAAGTATAACGATTCTCGGAGAGATCTTTGTAACTTTGATCTTCGGTTATCTTGCTGACGTTTTCGGGCGGATACGAATGTTCCAGTTCAGCCTCTTTTTCAGCATGATTGGTTTTGCGACGATAGCAGCATCCACCAACGTCATAATGATCGTAACAGGCAGATTCTTCATGGGCCTTGCACTTGGTGAGAGAATCTCTACTTAATATGTTACTTTATTTTTTTGCATTTTTCAAGATTGATAAGTATACAGGTCTGAGCCAGTAGCGCACCGAGAGATTCTTCATCTCTCTCTTTTCTCCATTAAGAAACGGATGTTAGAAAAGGATGGACAAGGGGATAAAACCCCCTCCTTCTGTCCTTTTCCTACTCATACATTCAAATGGGAAATGAGAGAGATGGAAGATATCCTGGTTGCGCCAGTGGTCTGAGCAATGGGGGTTTGCAAATTTTTGCTACAGTGGATTGACGAGTTGATTCTTACATAAAAATCTGTAAAATCTGGATGCATGAGCGCCCGCAGCGGGGGGGGGGGGCGGAATTCAAAACAGTAAAAATTTCACGATGAAAAATGAAAGGGCCAAAAGAAAAATGAAATGTGAATCAAAGGAGTAATAGTTGATGAACTTTCTTTTCAGTTTATTTTGCAATTTTAACTCACTTTTTGCAAGGAATATAGAAGAACTATACAGTTTTCTTACTATTATTATCATCTGTTGTACCTTTTTTTCATAATATCATACAAGTCAAAATTATTATTATTATTGAATACGCACCTACTGACCTACAGTCCTACAATGGCACAATAATTGTAGACTATTTCGATGGGAGAAAAAAAAAAAAAAAAGTTTTACCTTTATCCCAAGGGGGGGGGGGGGCGTTGCCTACACCTTCCGTTGGGGTTCAATAATTTTGTCCCCTCCCTTTGGAAATTTTTCTCCGGGCCCCCATGTACTGAATGAATTCCTCAAGGCATTTATTTAAAATGCGATTTTGATAATAATAAGTCGTTAAACAAGGCCCTGCGTATCCGAATTCGAAACTAGAAAGAGATGGGTATACATGGGAGTCACGGGAGAGTGAGATAGATAGTTTTGAACGCTTCGCGAGTATTGTCCCAACCGATTGCGACCGATGAGGCGATGCATTGTTGTGAATGTTGGTTAACCGTGGACTTCGCATTGTAAAACCGTCTACACCCATTTGATCGTGTGTGTTAGAAAATGACAGATTAGGGGCAGTCGCGTGACTTTTGCTCCTTTTTCTGTGTTTTGCTAATACATGCATTCAAATGGAGAGAGAGAGAAAGAGAGAGGGAGAGAGAGGGGGAAGAGAGGGGGGAGAGGAGGAGAGAGAGAGAGAAAGAGAGAAGGGTAGAGTCCCACCATTGATCCATGGATCTGCCAGGGTATGCGATTGAATAGTCAAAGCTCGAGGAAAATCCGTTGCCTTTGGTACTGGTAGGCCAAAACATCCCCAGTTTTTTCGTCCGGAAGCCTACAAGACATCATTCGTCGGGGGTTGTGATTTTTCTGATTTTTTTGTTTCTAAAGTTCAATTTTCCTCAAGGATGCCTCGAGGCATCCTCGGAGAGTTCATTTCTGCCAATACTGTTCAAAAAAGGTGTCTCTGAACCAGTGGCGGCTCGTCGGGCGAGGCAAGTGAGGCGGCGCCTCACCTGTTTCGAAAAGGAAAAGAAATGAAAAAAATATAGCAGAAAATAAATCAAATTCGCTAATTCATGGTTGAATTTCTTTTTCCACTTATTTTGTCAGTAAACAGTTTTTGTAGTAGTTTTGCAACGAATTTGATTTTTTATAAACATTACAATACCCATAAAAAGTAATGAATAAATAAATAATTTTATAAAAATTCCTAATATACCTATCACTAATTTAAACAGATGGAAATACGCGCAAATCATCTCATCGATACTCTCAAAAGCCTCTAGAATGGGTCTGTTGCACACTTCGGCTAAAGCGTTTTAAAGTTTCAATTCTTATGTAAAAAGCGGTAAAAATGACAATGGCAGCATCGGAAAACACCAAAAGTCATTAGTAAACTCACGAATTGCGAAAAACACTAGACACTATTCACCCCTGTATCTTTTCACCACGTGCACGATATTTGCAAAATTAGCGCGGCACATTCAAAAAATCACGGCCGTCTTTCATCACAGCTGACTTCAAAAACAAATAAACAGTAAACACGGACGGCGTCTGTTTGAATTCTTACGTCTCAATATCCTCAATTCCTCACAAAAGATTAAGAAAGGTACAGAAACCGACATTTGTGTCGATAACTTATCAAAATGAAACAATAACACACAGGAGTTCCAAACATGATGATTGAAGTTGGAATCATACTGGGAACTCCTGTGTGTTATTGTTTCATTTTGATAAGTTTTCGACACAAATGTAGTTTTCCGTACCTTTCTTAATCTTTTGTGAGGAATTGAGGATATTGAGACGTGAGAATTCAAACAGACGCCGTCAGTGTTTACTGTTTATTTGTTTATGAAGTCAGCTGTGATGAAAGACGGCCGTGATTATTTGAATGTGCCGCGCTAATTTCGCGAAATATCGTGCACGAGGTGGAAAGATGCAGGGGTGAATAGTGTCTAGTGTTTTCGCAATTTGTGAGTTTATTAATGAATTGTGGTGTTTTTTGATGCGGCCATTATTATTTTCACAGCTTTTTACGTAAGAATTGATACTTTAAAACGCTCTAGCCGAAGTGTGCAACAGACCCATTTCACGATTTAAGAATTTTATTCAAAATTTTCTAGAGGAGAATCCCCAGACCCAGATCCCGTTTTCTCTTGAGGGGCATACCTTCAAGACCTCTTCGAGACAGATTTATTATTTTTCGCCTCACCGGTGCTAAGGGCGCTAAGGCTCACGAGCCGCCAACACGGTTTTGAAATGAGAGTGAGATAGCAGTAGGTACATGGGGATTACGTGAGAGCGAGAGAGGCAGTTATCTTTCGTTTGGAACGCTCAACACCGGATGACGTCATCACCAAGGCATCACTAAAATTGTCTACTGCATTACTTTGTTGGGATCCGAATGTTTCAGGATCTTATTTCCCCGGCATCATCTACATAAGCGAGATATCTCCGCCCAAATACAGGGGCGCCTTTCTCTCCATCTTCCCGTTATTCACCGGAGTCGGAGCTTGTCTCATGTACATTATCATGGGTTGGCAGTCTTGGATCGTCGCCTCTTGGATCATGTCATTGGTCAGCCTCCTCGGTTTCTTTTCAACGTTCCTCTATTACGATTCACCCCAGTCCCTGGTTCAAAGAGGGAAAATCGAAGAGGCTCGGAAGAGTTTGAAACGGATTGAAGCTCCGGAGAATGTTGAAACCAAGTTGAAAGAAATGGAGGCAAAAGTGGAGGAGAACCGGAAAAATGTCGGGTCGTTGTTTGACAAAGGTGAGTGAAAAGTCTGGATAAATCATCATACCGCAGTAAAAATGCGGGGCGTATGCACTATGCAGTGTGTTTTCAAAGTCAAACATCAGCCCGAAGTCGAAACTCGCACGAACTAGCGGGAACAAAGATATCTGGGTTCTTGGCAAGGTAGATGGAGAACAGGTATGGACATCACCTGTGGCGTAGCCAGAAATTTTTCTAGACGGGGGGGGGTCCAAGGTCCGGAAATTGTCAAAGGGGGGGGGGTCTAAAGATACTAATTTGGTCAAATTTGTCTGAAAACGCAAAAAATTACCTTTTTTTAGGGCAAATATTGGTGTCAAGGGGGCACTTGGCATTTCAGAATAAAAATTTAGCGGTTAGCAGAATAAAAATTTTTTTTTTTTTTTTCGCGCGTGAATGTCCGGATGTAAACATCCTATATCCCAACATGGCGGACGCGGAATGAATTTGCTTCAAAATCCGACAGAGTTTTCGTTTTGTTTGTATTATTCTGTGGTATAATCCTCGGTGATCACCCCCTTAATATGGTCAGTAGACTCCTTAAATTTACACAATGTAGGCCACTTGCAATACTTCAATGCATTGTGTCAAGTATTGCAGGTTGCCTATTTTAACGAAAATCTGACATTATTTAATGGGGCTGTTGCACACTTTTGCTATAAGCTATTTAATAGTCGATTATGGTGTATAAACCTCCAAAAATAACGATGGCAGCACTAAAAACGTCCGACATCCACTTCTAAACTCGATAAACGCTTTTATTTGCGCGGGCGAAATGGTGGCTGAGGGTAGTAACAATGGGACAGTACTCACAATACCTAACAATACTGTAACTCCATCAAGAAGTGACCAATAAGAGACTACTTTCATTTGACACCGGTGTCATTACGTATTGCAGTACCATTCATCGGATGTTCACTCTGATGACTAATTACTCTGTGAATCTTCCTTGTCAGCATAGAAAGAGTGACGAAATTAAGATATAGGAATCTCCTATTGTTACTGCCTTCGGCCACCATTACGCACTCGTAAATACAAGCGTTTATTGAATTTAAGAGTGAATTTCGGAAGTTTTTAGTGCTGCCATTGATATTTTTCGAGGTTTTCACACCAGAATCGACTGTCAAATCGTTTGTAGAAAAAGAGCGCAACAGCCCCATACGGATGCCAGTAGACTCCTTAAATTTAGACAATGTAGGCCACTTGCAAAACTTCAATGCATTGTGTCAAGTATTGCAGGTTGCCTACCTTAACCAAAATCTGACATTATTTAATTCGTTGAGTGAACTAGATCATGACGCCACATAGGTCAACATTTTTCTTAAATCTTTCAGGTTACGGGGTGCTTTTGGAGCCTTCCATCCGGAAACCGCTCTCAATGATGATCGCACTGTCAATTTTGCTTAACGGCTCTGGCTACTACATAATAGGTGCATTTTACACCGTCAATTTCTTGAATGAATTTCGGATTACGTTCGATCCGCAAAGGACGTTGATCACGATGGCAGCGATGAAAATTGCATCGTCTTTGCTATCTTCTTTCCTCTTCCTTCGATGTGGACGGAAAACCTTGGGCGCAGTGTCGGGATTCTCATCGGCAATTCTTCTCTCTGTAACCTTTGCTTTCTTGGTGTTTCGACCTGAATATCCTGCCCTTGCTGAGAAGTTGGATTGGGTACCGGTCGCTTGTTTAATGATTTTTTCAACGTTTAGTGCAGGTAATCGGAGTATCATTCTTATTCCTCAAAGCTAGGTCATTCCAGTTCAAAGTAGTCATTGGGGGATCCAGCATTAATCCAGCCCTCGCGATTGAGGGGAGGCTGAGATTTTCGCCCCCCCCGGAGTCCCCCTTGTACTTTTGTCTCTCTTTGTTCACCCCTTTCTTTCCCCTCTTCTCCCTTTCCACTCTTTTTGTTGGCCAAATGGGGAGGGTGACTCCCCCCCCCGTATCCGCCATAGAATATAGTCCTGGGTGTCAATGTCTTGCTTTACAAATATTAACAAGCTTTTGGCATTTTTGCAATGCTTATCTATTCTAGCGTCCAGATAAATATAGTCTTTTGTGCACTTTAAATTTTTTCAGTCACTGCTTTGTTTTCATACTTACTGAACCTTTCTCGACACCCTCTAACTCTCTTGGTACCAGTGGCGTTGCGTGCAATATAGCAACGTTGCACTGTGTCCATTTAAACCCATGGAAAAGATCAAACTTTTGGGTTTTCGGTGAAAACCTTCGCATTCGACCTTTTACATGGGTTTGAATGGACACAGTACAACGTTGCCAAATTGCACGCTACGCCACTGCTTGGTACAACTACACTTAAGTTGGCAGCTCTGTTCTTGATCTTCTCTCAGTTAAAATGTGTGCTGCTTTTTTGAGTAAATGTGCTTTCAGTCGGAACATTAAAGAATTTCAGCCGGCTCCTTTTTTGGTTCAGGTAGGCAATCCTGCAATACGTCTACCACAATTCATTCGAGTGTTGCAGGTGGCCTACCTAAGGCAAAGTCTGAGGCGTCAAGTGACATTATTGATTCGCCGACTGTGCGCGTGTACCAACGAGTTATAGCGAAATAGAGAGGCTTTGTGGGACGTTTTGCAGAGGCAGCATGGAGGCAGATTTAAAGTGCTAGCGGGGACAAAGAAAGCTGGCAAGAGTATGCAATACGCAACACACCGAATACATGTGTCGAATTTTATATTCTGTGTAACGTATTGCATACCCTGACCAGGTATCTTTGTCTCCGTTACTACTTTATCGTGCATATAGTTCAGACATCACTGATTTTTCATTTTCAATCCGAAATGAAAGCCAACATGGGGCTCTTGCAGACTTTTGCTGCTGGCAAATGAATAGTCCAATCTGATGTAATAACCATCGAAAATCACGAAAATCGGACTGAGAAAGTCTCAAATTCAGTAAAAAACTCACATAACTGCTAAAACGTAAAGTTCGTAATGGCGATTCAACGAAGGTATCATGGGAGATTCCTGTCTAATTTGTCACTTTCTCTAAGGAATAACACAGAGATATATCTTAATTTAGATAGGAATCTCCGTGTCTTTCAGCCATCAAGCCAGATTCTGGGAGCCAATTTCGTGCACGGAAAAAAAAGATTAGTGAAATTAACCACACGATAGCTGATTTTGGCACCTGCTAGATGTTATGGTAAACTTGACCAGAAGTATGGTACATTTACCGATACTTTGAGTAAATTCGACATGCAATCAGGTAAAATCACCTAGTACCTAGTCAAAACATAGTATACTTTTGGTTAACATTGCCATAACATCTAGCAGGTGCCAAAATCAGCTATCGTATGGTTAATTTCACCGTAGTTTTTTTTCCGTGTGATTTTTTTGTGTAGGTACTTATCGTCATTTTCACATGTTTTTACGCAAGATTCAACTCTTCAATCCCCTGTAGCAAAACTTTGCAAGAGCCCCATTTGATCAAAGGCTGTGTGTCTGCATACAGCCGTACAACTCTCTTAATTGATTTACTCGTAAAAACCTAAGATTGCTAAATGATATGTTTTCACAACTACCGATTTCGTAATAAAACAAAAAGAAGAAAAATATTATTTCCAAAACTGGCAAAAGTAAGCGACAGACCCATTCATTATACCTCCCCGAAATTAGAGCAATTTTTATTTTCAGGTCTTGGAATTTACCCACTACCGTGGTTCATGCCGAACGAGGTGTTTCCCCTCAAAATTCGAGGAGTCATGTGCGGGATTTGCTTATTCTCTATGAACATTTTCATGTTCACAGCTATTAAGATGTACAACGTCATGATGGATGGCCTAGGACTTCAAGGAACGATATTTTTATTCATTACGTGTTCGCTGCTTTTTGGGGTTGTTTCACTCGTTTTTTTGGTCGAAACACATAAAAAAACATTGGACGAGATCGAGCAGGAGTTTTTGAAGGCGGACGCAAAACACTTGAAGAAAAATGATCTGATATAAATTAAGGAACTCTCAAGGATGAATGTTACTATAGTTGTTATCACATGGCTGTCACTAGAATCCCTGTATGTAGAAAGTTGAGACAAAAGGGTATCAACCTCTGATTGGTCACGAGTTTTAGACTCTAAGGGCATCGCGCGGTGTTACAAGGGATCCATGTAATTTGGGCGACGCACGGTGGAGCGAGTCAATGGCAGGGGTCGGACATGGCATGTTGCGCATCTTATTTTCCTCAATAAGAAGTATTTCCTTCCACGAAATATTGCAAGGAACACTTCCCCAGAGTAATTTTTCTTCGTAGATTCTGACTTTTTAGTTATTTTTGAGAAATAATGAGTTTAAATCCGTGTTTTGACGCATGATATTAAGGAAGCCTATGATAGAAAATTTTGCAAGTTGTTTAGGCTCTGTAAAAAAGAAACGTTTCACATTGCATCTTGCCAATTTGACATTAAGTAGCCGTTATCGGTCTCAGCACGCTTGTACGTCACAATATAAAGTGCTCAGTAATTTTTTTTTTTTTTTATTTATTTTTTTTTTTTATCACTAATTCTTGCTTCTAAACCACAGTTTTTCGATAGAACTTTTTAAATGTTGAAAGACTGAATACTATTTTTCTTTTACGTTTATGCGTTTAATAATTACAAAGAACAGGACAAATAATAATACATTTAATAGACAAATAATTATTCTCCGCGATCATCGGTCTCTTCATCATCTTCTTCTTCGATCTCTTCCTCCATTTCTTCTTCGCCAAAGTTTCCCTCGGTATCTTCAAAACCACTATCGTGAAGCGAAGAGGGAGCAGGTACAATGAGCTCTGAAACCTTTGGGTCAAGCTTCCTGCTTCTTTTAATAGCGGAGGACCGCGACAATTTGGCGAGATAGTGCCCGCGCGGCTTATCTCATAGATCGTGTCATGGAAAAATCCGCGATCTATATTTTGATACGTTCTGCATCGCGCCTTAAATTCAAGTGAAGCAATCAGTCTTACAACTGTCAAATACATAAAAATGTAATGCTCTTTTACTGACAATGAGAAGCAACGCTGTGAGTGTGTCAGTTCTTCTTCTTTGGGTCAGACTCAGGGGTTGGTAGTATAGCTGATTTTAGGCAGTGCGATAGCATGCAATTTGGCGACGTTGTAGTGTGTCCATTTGAACCCATATAAAAGGTTGAATGCAAAGGTGTTCACCGAACACCCAATCGCTCGATCTTTTTCATAGGTTCAAATGGAAGAACTGCAACGTTGCCAAATTGCACTATACGCCACTCATTTTAGGATGCTGCACATTTACGAATTATATGACTTCTTAGGGGGGAGGGGGTCCCCCGAGGGGGGGGGAGCAAGGAAATATGGAGGGAGAGATGTTAATTTGACCCTAAAAGAGATTTAAGTATGCCGTGACAATGAGCATGGGAACAAAGAAGGTAGGGAGCGAGTTTTTGGTCGTTTACAGAAACAAGAGTCGAAAAAAATGACCCTACCTTTTCAGACAAATATCGTTGTAATTCGTAAATTGGCAGCTATAGGCAGCGAAATGTGGCAAATGCTTGATCCCATGGGATCATTGGAACACGCTATATACCTATTTTCACGGCGAAATGCGGCGAATTTTTTAAAAGCTTATCAGAAGTTTCATTTTAATGATTTTGAAGTACGCCACTTTAGACGAACATAGCGGGCCTCTGGATAAAGACAAATTTGCATGTAGGGGGTGAAAATTGTTCTACAGGCTCTTTAAAATAAGACTCAAGCATCAAAATTTGAATCAGCTGCCATTAAAATCGAATACGGGGGCTAAACAGGTTTTTACAAAAATTGATGAAATTAAAGACAACAGAAAATGGCAACTTTAAACGTCTCTAGCTTATAATTAAGAGGGAAAAAAACAAAACCAATGCTAGATTCATAAAATATGTATCTTTGAGGACGCTTTAATGCCATAATGGACTCAAATTGGGCGAGACCCCCATGTCCGACCATTTACATTGGCTCGTTCCACCGTGCGACGGTCAGTTTCTGGCCAGGAAAATAAGGGTCAGCGCAACCCTTTTTCAGGTGCGCGGGGCAAGTGCCGAGTTTATCGCCCAGCGCAGACCAGTTCAAGGGTTCCCCAGTATGTCAAAGCGGATGGAGCCAAATCTACAGAACATTTTTTTGTACCTATTTATTAATCGATTATTTCGAGTTATTCGCTTTTATTTGGATTGGACCCGAACATGCGATTTTGCGGAGTAGTTCAATAAAAAGGCCGTTCAATTTTGAGGTTTTGTTTACGTGATTTCGACGAACCCTGATTGTGGTCTATCAAACAAAAACGGAAAAAAACTATCTTTTCCCCCCAAAAAAAACCATTTTTCGAGTGCAGACAACCCCCAAGTTAGATTATAAAAGATACCGGGAGCGAGCGAAGTGGGGCGGGAGGAGAGCGCAAAAAAACGAATTTGGCCCACAATAGCGAAGATTTAATCCTTTTTTCTGGGTTTTCCCAAAAGTGAGCGGGTCGGGGATTCAGGATATAAGTATAATCGATGGCCAAAAGTTCAAGGTGATAACATTTGTTTTTTCCAACTATAAACTTATATTGGCTGGGTCGGTCGAATCTTGAGGACCACTTAATCAGGGATTGAGCGAGATACCTGAATGAGGATCTCGTCGCACAGCACCACCCGGCCAAACTAATGTGACCTTTTACGCCTTTGCAGAAAGTGACCGTCGCCCAAATTACATAGAGCCGTTACAAGGGCCCGAGTGCTGGTGCAAGTTTTTAGCACGCAGATAATAGGCAGGTCAAGGGCGGGCGGGCTCCAAACACTCTAATCATGCCGCGAATGAGAGTATTTATTGATATTATGTAATCGTGAAAACTTCTCTCTCTCTCTTTCTCTCTCTCTCTCTCTAGTCCAGGCAACAGGGGATTTTAGCTTGCAAAGTTTGCGGACTTATATCGGAGAGTCGATTATTATGTATTTTGGGTCGCTGAATCCGAATCTGAACTTTGCGTACGAATCAGAGGGGCGGAAAGGCCGCCATTTTCCAAAATGGCGGTCAAAATCACGTTTTTTTTGCTTTATTTTGCTCATAACTCGCGTATTATTGGTCAAATGCAAAAAATACCTTAGTACAAAGTTAAAGTTCGTCTAATTTACAACAAAAAAGTATCAGGTCATTATTTCGTAAAGATCAAAACTGAATGCGCTATGGAGCCGCAAAAAAACGTGAAATCCGTCTATTGCGGCGCATGACCGCTAAACGCCGCCTTGCGGCCCTTGCGCCGGCCATCGCGCGCACGCTCCTCACCTCACCTTGGCAATATGTGAATAACAAATAAAGAAGAACAAAATTTCTTCAATTTGGCGTATCTTCTTTTGGCTCCAAGTTGTGTTACTCCGTTTTACACCATCCAACAGGTCCAGTAGGCAAATTCATTTAAATGTGGTAATGTATGGTATCAACATTAAAAAAAAGTCAATCTGCGCCTAATTCACTCCATCGTTCCGTGTACATTCGTTTATTTTTACCTTCATCTTCACTCTGCCTCCATCCTTTTGAGTCTCTGAGTGGCCCAGCTAGTCCGTACTTTCCACACGGAGGAGAGGGGGTGGGGGTCTGAGCTGGTTTCGGGGCTTTTCCCTCAGTTTCGCGTTCACTTTCAGATTCATCGGTTTCAAACAGAGTGGCTCTGGTCTATGATTCATCAAAACTAGCACTTGGACATATGATTGCTGCACTCACTGTTTCAATTTACGCAATATGCACTGAGCATCTGAGCCCACTTTTTTTGGCATCGGCAGGCACTGCAACCGACGCGGCACGCGGAGGCAACGTTCCGTGAAATTTCAGGACATCCGTCTTAAAATAAAATCTGAAGCTGACAACTAAACAGTGGCCACTGAATCGGTCCACTTTTAAAAGGTTTACAACCATAGCAAAAATCTACTTTCTCAATATGAAGCTAAAGTTGGACTTGGAATCTAGTACTAAGACAATGATGTCTGCGGCTGCATCGTCTGTCGACGATGACGCTGCGCCGCGAGGTTATGGTTTATTTCATGTGTAAAGATGTAGATTCGATAAAATATTTGAACTTCAAGATTTTTCGAGAGATACTCGGAACTTTCAAATACCAAACTGAAAAATTAAGCGCATGTAGTTGACGGTGAATCTTCTCGGCATCGTTTCGTTTTGGGAAACTTGACGTGTCCATTTTAGAGTTATGCAAAAAGTTCGTTTTGTCCATCATATCGCGTTACCCGTCAAACTAAACTATTGTTTTCGATTGGTAATTTGAAGATATACCCCCCTAGAACCTGAGTACAAAATCGATTTCTTTTCAAAAATAATTGAATTGGATCAAAGCAGCAGTAAGCGGATACACTGATTTCAAAGAAACTGCTGGTATTTTACGAACGGCAATGAATGGAATTGAAATCGGTACTAGTGCTGCTCATCGCCGCTTGGATTCGTCTCCATTACTTTTTTAAAGTACATGTAATCGAAAAACGAGTAATTAAGTCCAATATTTTCCCCAATTCTCACAACCTTGCTTGGTTCCATCAGGCATACTCTTGATGGGTCAACGATTTCATATTTCTCCGAAGAAAAGTTTCTGTGGAATGAGAGGAATAAAAACCGACTCATCCAAATTTACCGTCATTACCGACACGAACTCGTCGAGTTCGTGTCGGTAATCCCTACTCAATATTTTCCCTCAAGGGACTATAAGACGGATGTCCTGTCTCCGCGTGCCGCGTCGGTTGCAGTGCCTGCCGATGCCGAAAAAGTGGGCTCAGATGCTCAGTGCATATTGCGTAAATTGAAACAGTGAGTGCAGCAATCATATGTCCAAGTGCTAGTTTTGATGAATCATAGACCAGAGCCACTCTGTTTGAAACCGATGAATCTGAAAGTGAACGCGAAACTGAGGGAAAAGCCCCGAAACCAGCTCAGACCCCCACCCCCTCTCCTCCGTGTGGAAAGTACGGACTAGCTGGGCCACTCAGAGACTCAAAAGGATGGAGGCAGAGTGAAGATGAAGGTAAAAATAAACGAATGTACACGGAACGATGGAGTGAATTAGGCGCAGATTGACATTTTTTTAATGTTGATACCATACATTACCACATTTAAATGAATTTGCCTACTGGACCTGTTGGATGGTGTAAAACGGAGTAACACAACTTGGAGCCAAAAGAAGATACGCCAAATTGAAGTAATTTGTTCTTCTTTATTTGTTATTCACATATTGCCAAGGTGAGGTGAGGAGCGTGCGCGCGATGGCCGGCGCAAGGGCCGCAAGGCGGCGTTTAGCGGTCATGCGCCGCAATAGACGGATTTCACGTTTTTTTGCGGCTCCATAGCGCATTCAGTTTTGATCTTTACGAAATAATGACCTGATACTTTTTTGTTGTAAATTAGACGAACTTTAACTTTGTACTAAGGTATTTTTTTCATTTGACCAATAATACGCGAGTTATGAGCAAAATAAAGCAAAAAAAAGTGATTTTGACCGCCATTTTGGAAAATGGCGGCCTTTCCGCCCCTCTGATTCGTACGCAAAGTTCAGATTCGGATTCAGCGACCCAAAATACATAATAATCGACTCTCCGATATAAGTCCGCAAACTTTGCAAGCTAGGGCCCATATTAGCTCCCCGTTGCCTGGACTACTCTCTCTCTCTCCCCCCCTCTCTCTCTCTCTCTCTCTCTCTCTCTCTCTCTCTCTCTCTCTCTCTCTCGCTAAATCTCCTCCCATTTCGATCCGATGAAACAAGTTCGGTAAAAAAAAAAGTCCTTAAAGAGTGGAGACAACATTTAAAAGCACTTTAGTTTATTCTCGAATCACCTGCCTGCGTAAGGTGGATAAGAAAAATACTCGATAAAAAAGAGCAGTTCATCGATATTTATCTTTTAATCCATTTCGTAACTTCTCTAAATTTTAGAGTCAAAAACCCAAGAGCTGTTAGTACTTCACGAGAGTTCTGGTCGATTTCCGAAGTTAATCCGCACTTGTGTTATGAATGAATACTTAAAAAATGAAAACTTAATTCAAATAACTAATAATAAAATAACTTTCAAACAACTAAAGCATAAAATTACTCGTTTAGTTTTTAGAAATTATTTAGTTTCCTCCCGTTCTAATCAGTATTTTCAGTATTTCACGGTGCAGTTATACAGCTGAGGAAGGATGACAAACGTAAGAACGAAAATTATGAATCTTGAATCAGCTATCTTGAATTCGTATGTTTTGTTTTTGAAAAATAAACGAAAAAAGTTAAATCAACAGCCAAAAGTATCCTCCTGGTACCCACCTGGTACCGAGTTGAATCAAATGGAGCTGTACGTCGCATTTCTGAAAAAACCGAGGTATAGAAAAAATGCCAGAAATACGAGGGTCGTCTCAAAATTATGTATCATGCTTTCTTTTTTTTTTTTTTTTTTTTTTTTTTTTTAACAATCAACGCTAGAGAAAATTTGAAACATAGTTATACGCGTCGTCGTCGTATCTTCAGCTTTAAAACCTCTTTTTTCCGATATTTAGTATTTTTAAAATAATAGAACGAAGGGCGGCGACTTTACCGCTACCATCTCCCGTCACAATGGGCCCAAAATTTTACGGAATCAAAGGTATTGTTTTTCAGACATTGAAGACGACAATTGTTTTAGAGAACAAAGCGGATGTAAAAAAAAAAAAAAATTATCAAATATTGACAACTTGGCGTCTCACTTTATTTTTTGACAGTCTCCTGCTTTGTTCAGACATTTTTGATACGTGCCAAAATGGTAGCACCAGTTTCCTTATTCCACCAGAAAAGAACTCTTTATAATGGTTTGGAACCCAAATGTTGATGTACTTCTCTAATGCAATAAGGAAACTGGTGCCAAAAGGTATCCGAAATGTCAAAACAAAGAAAAAAACTATATCAAAAAATTAAGTTCGACGCCATTTGATCGGTTTTTGACATTTTCTTTAACATCCTCTTTGTTCTCTTAAACAATAGTCATTTCCCACGGCTGAAAAAACAATACCTTCAATGGCGTAAAATTTTAGGCCCACTGTGACAGGAGACGGTAGCGGAAAAATCGCCGCCAATTGTTCAATTTTAAAGATACTGAAAATTCAAAAATAATGGTTTAAAGCTGAAGATACGACGCACACTGGTCTACGCAAGCCTGCTAGCTAGACAAAAGTCCCCTAATGCAGTTGCTTGTGGTCAAAATTGACAATTGGTTATTTTTCTGGTTTCTCAGCCGTCAGTGCAATAGAACATGAAATTTTCAGTCCGTTATCCTCCATTTTGACCGTTTTTTGAAAAAAAAATCGGGTATTCCAATTTTTTGAAAAATCGATAAAATTTTGAGGGCCAGAAATTAAGTATGGGCAAATTTTTGGGAACTGCCGTATTTTTATCCTTATAGTGCTCGTTTAGTAGAACATTTTGCACCCAAAGTTTATTAAATTTGGTTCATTTAAAGGGGAGCAACGAATTTTGGAAAGTGGGTGGATATCGAACTTTGAACTTCGATATATCGAATACGACAAAAGGTATCGAACTTTGGTTTGTGCCAAAATGCTTAGAATTTTATGTTCTTTCTAATTATGCAAAAAATCATGGGGTCCCTACCTGAAATATTCGATTTAGCCCCCCCCCCCCTCGACCCCGTGACCCCTTCCCACACCCCCCTAAAATGAGGGGGGCACCCAACATAGCCAAACAGATGAGCCCCCTGAATAAAAAAGATTGGCAGAAACCGATTCTCTAAATATGAATCAGGAAAAAAATTTGAGGGAGGTTGTGCGTTACTTTTGCCCACCCCTGTGTAAGATGCCAATATTTGAACGTGGAGGGTTCAGATAGTTGATGGTAGTGTGGGGGGGTGTTCCCCGCTCAATATTTTTCTTGAGTCGGAAGTTTCAAGATCACAGAGAATCTATGTAGTGTAAAATGTTACGAGTTCCAAACGGTTTTCACAGTTATTATAGTTTTTTACTGTTTTGATGATTGAAGATTGTTCGTCCACGTCAACGGCAAAATCCCCCATTATCCGCTGAGTTCTCCAACGGAAAAAATTCATAACTTGTAAGGACGACAAAAGACGACATTCGCATATTGAAAAACGTGTTCCCAGAGGTCTTAGGAACATTTCCTTGCCACTCTAAGCGTGGGCATCCGTGGGCCAAAAAACGTAGGTGGCCTTAAAGCCTAAAATTCTCGTCAATTTTGAGTAAAATTGGTACCTACCGACCTTATACAGTCTCTAAAAACTCCAAATTATTGACTTAAATGAAATATATATAGATGAATGTATTCGCCTTATCATCAGGAAGGATCAACAAGTTCTAAGTTTGAACGAAAAATAAAGTAACTAAGTAAAAATCATACTTTTTGTCTGGGGATTGCAATGGCTAGAAACCAATAGCACCTTAAAGTATACAAACACACCTTGCGCGCGTTGCTTTAAACGCATGTTGCAACCTTACCAAACATGATCGGTCTGAAAAATTTGAGATACAGATGCACTAAGATATGGGGAATCACACTACGTTGTCAGATTTCCGTTTTTCCGACCTCCAAAAATCGACTTTTGTCTAGCTAGATACCCATTGTAGACCATAGTGCGACGCGTCTAACACTTTTGTCAGATTTTCTCTGACGTTGATAATTCTTTCCTTTAAAAAAAGAGGAAGAAAAACCATGATATACTTACTTTTGAGACGACCCTCGTGCAACAATATGTGAACAAAGGTACGGTATGGTACTTTCACCAGAATTTATAATTATTGCATTGTACCATAGTTCAAGAAAATGTTAAGGAAATTCAGGTACAGTGACCATATTCTGATATTAACGAACCAGAATTTTGTGATACAAGTACTGCTCAGTGGCGTAGCTTGCAGTTTGGCAACGTCGCAGTCTGCCCATTGAAACCCATAAAAAAGATTGAACTGTTCGGTGTTCGGTGGACACTTTCGCATTCGACCTTTTACAAGAGTTTAAATGGACAGAATACAACGTTGTCAACTTGCACGCTACGCTACTGGTATACTGCTGGAGTCTCCGTGGTTTATAAATCGTCGTGTTTCCGGTAATATTACTAGAATTTAAGAATTATTTGTTTCTAGTGATAAGCTATTTGTAGACTGTCCCAAGAATGATTGGACTTGACAACTGCGGGTTTGAATGAAAACATCAGCTTCCTACACTTCTCTCAACAAATCAGGTATTCCTATCTGCGGATGGAAGCTGATGTTTTCATGAAAACTACAGAAGTGTCAAATCCAAATAATCCAATCTTTACTAGGACAAACTATGCTATTACCGATTAAAGGGTCAATCCGAAGGTAAACATCAGCAAAAATAACGATGGGATCGAGCACTAAAAACTTATACGAAATCCATTCCAAAAACTCACAAAATGCTACTGAAATGCGGCCACTTTTTGATGGAGTGACAGTATTATTAAAAATGGCCAATATGGGAATCTCCCAATGTTAGTGTCCCACACCGCGTCGCTAATATGCTCGTGAATTTATTTAACAGCATTTTGTAAGTTTAGGGGTGGATTTCGTAAGAATTTTAGTTCTCTCGTCACGATCGTTATCCTCGCTGTTTTTTGTTGTTTTGTTTTTTTTTTAAAGCTCTGATTTGACCCTGAAAGCACAAATCGCAACCGCTTGCAATAGCTGGGTTCCATTGCATTATTTCCACGCGGAAAGATTTTCATTCAAAATTTTTAATAATCTCTCGTATACCTCGTTTTCAACCTAAATTCAGACTCAGTGGCGTGGCGTGAAAGCCAACCTCGCGGTTTGGTCATTTTTACCCAAAAAAAAAGATCGACTTTTTGGGTGTCCGGTGGACACCTTCGCGATTCGCATTTGACATATTACATGGGTTTAAATGGACACAGTGCAATGTTGCCACATTTCGCGCTACGCCACTGTTCAGTAGTGCGGTTTGATTAAATAACGGATATGAAAGTCATTTTCGAAATACCTACAACACTTTGTAGTCTACAGCACAGAATGAAGTTGGATTCAAATTCGAGTGTGCACTGTGCTGGCGGGGGGGGGGGGGGGTTATAGGCAGATTTTGAATGTAGGTAAGTTCTCTTTTGCAATTTACAATAAAAAAATTCATTGTTAGAAGTGGGAGAATTGGTGTCACGTAAAGTCAAAGTTGAGTTTTTGTCTGTATAAACATTGAGCAGTGTAAACTTGTATGTAGATTCCGAACAAACAGCAGTGGCGAGGCGTGAAACTTGGCAACAATGTATTTTCTCCATTTAAATTCACCAAAAAAGTCGAACGGTTCAGTCATCGGCGATGACCAAGCACTTCGACCTTTCTGATGTGTTTACATGGGAAATAGGAACGTTGCCAAATCAAATCGCACGCCTCGACACTGATACCGAGACCTGAGGGCCGATCCTTGAAATTCACGACTTTTGGGTAGACTGGATAAGAATGGAAAACGGTGATTGGTGGAGACGAGTCACGTGGTTGCCCAGTCTAATCAAAATACGGAATGGATTAGATAATTTATCGGGCAGTCTTGGAGTACCTGACTAACTGGAGTAACTTATCTAATCCATTCCGTATTTTGATTAGACTGGGCAACCACGTGACTCGTCTCCACCAATCACCGTTTTCCATTCTTATCCAGTCTACCCAAAAGTCGTGAATTTCAAGGATCGGCCCGCAGCTAATTATACTTTTATGCACATCGAAACAAGGTTCATGATCAGAGTATGCAATCATGCAAGGTTCATGATAGAAAAACGCAGAAAGGCGCTATTGGTGGAGAACCAATAAGCAGCAGTCTAATTCTCTTATCTTTTTCTTGGTAATTTTAACTGGCAAAATGTCCCGGGAAATTTTCAAGGAAAACTCAGAAGTTCAAAAATGATGCTTTTTGATTACTTTTTTTTCAGAAATTTTTTCCAATTTTTTCCGATCTTAGACCATATAATTGTGGGCTGTAGGCTATAGAATAAATTTTGCACCCCGCGACCTATCTCTGTTTTTTCCCCCATTTGAGCAGACATATGTGTTATAGTATCGATCAGTGGCGGCTCGTGCAATTCGGCAACAATATTTTTCCTCCATTTGATTCTATGTAAACAATCGATTTGATAGTGAAGCAGCGCTTCACCAGCATTCGATTGTTTTACATTGAGTCAAATGGAGGGTAACCATTGTTGCCGAATTGCACGAGCCGCCACTGGTATCGATTGATTACTGAATCCCTTTAATAATCCGACATATTTTTATTTCTGTTTTCTCTTCGACCAACATGTAGCATCTATTGCCGGCAACTTGTGCAATACCAATATCAATCATCATGGGCGTCATATTTGGTATATCAAGTCCATTGATACCGCAGCTGATGGACCCTTCGAGTCCAGTACAGATCACAAAAGAAGAGGCAACGTGGATTGGTGAGGAAAAGAAAAAAAAAACATGAATCCTTCAAAACTTTGGGGAGCTCTGGCTCGAAAAGAATGGCAGTTTCAGATCCAAGTTCAGCGCAAAAGAGAGAAGGTGTTTTGACCTCTAAAATACGCATTTAAAATTTAGAATATGTATTTGTTTCAGTGGCGGATCCAGAAAATTTTTCTGGGGGTGGGGCACGCCTGTGAAATTTTGAAATTTGAAGTGTCGATGGAAGCAATTTCGGGCTATTCGCTATTGAAAAAAGGCAAAATTGTAGGCTACTGGGGGGGGCACGTGACCCCATCAGGGCCGTAGCTACCATACGGCAAGCGGGGCACTGCCCCCAACGGACTTTTTTTTTTTTTTTGCCGTGTCGGTAAATACTGTCGCTCCGATTCACTTAAATCCTTAAAAAAGTCCATTGCCATGAGAATCTACAAATCATAAATTTAAAGGAGCCAATTTTGTTTTTGTTTTTGTTTTCTATCTGGTTTTACTTATTTTTTTTAATTTTTTTATTAGTTTACTTGTTTTTCTTTGTCACTTGTATTATTGTGATCTTCTTTTGCTCTTTATTTTGTATTAAGTTTTTTTTTTTTTTTTTTTTTTTTTTTTTTTTTTTTTTTTTTTTTTTTTTTTTTAATTAACTTGCTTCTATTCAAAAATTTCTTTCACTCTTAATTACAAAAACCTGACCAGAAATAAGATTAAGCTACGAAGGAAATGATAATTTAAGCAAAAAAAAAAAAATAATAATAATAATAATGATAATAAAATGACTGTAGAGAGATTCAGCTATGTAAAATTTACATCTTAAATATATTTCCTTTGAATTGTAAAGGAACAGAAATCAATTCCTCGGAAAATGTCTGGCTTGGTGACGTCCGCGACGGTGAAAAACAGTCAATAACTTTATAAAAATTCACATTATTTTTTTTTTTTTCAGGTTGACATTTTCATTAAGTTTATATCCTTGGAGTTCAGTCAATCTAAACGAAACATTTTTTTTTTTTGTCTTCCTCGACAAAATTTAACTTAAAGAGACGGTCTCAGAGGTGGGTGGCTATTTTTGGTGACGTCCGTGAGGCGTCATTTCCTCAATTTAGTCGAAAACTGTTTGACAAAATTGTGTGAAAATTTCAGGGATTATTTTTATCACCACCAACTTTACTTGGTAATGTTTTTGTTATTTTTCAAACATAACTTTTGAAATTTACATTGATTTTAACTGTCAAAATGTGACGTCCGTGACAAAAATAATCACGGTTCAGTTAATTTTTTTTTTTTTTTTTTTTTTTTTTTTGAATCTGCAATATACACTGTTGTGTGGCAGTAGTTAAATGCTGATTAACTTTAAGATCAAATAAAGACAGACACAAAAAGTCTCTCTTCGTTCTATGCTTCGCTAGTTATTTCAGGCGACACGCAGACGCAGGATACTCCGGCCAACTATTTGTTTGTCTTGTTTGACGCAGTCGATTGTTCGCGCTTACAACCATCACGCGGCTGACTTTGTCGATTGTCGTGAGCTTCTGTGAGCTGAGCTGCTATGTGAGCTTCGCACTGACGGGTTTGGAGTGAGCTTCTGTGAGCTGAGCTGCTGAGTGAGCTTCGCACTACCGTTTGACATAGTGGCTTTTGTTGGAGCCATTGTCGTGTTGTGTGCCTTATTTCACTAGCTCGCTAGAACGAAGAGATGTCTCCGAATGGCAGGGACAAATCATTGATATTTAAAGCAACCCTGTTAGAAAATTTGGTCAGTGAGTTTTCCGACTTCCAGCGTTCGGTTGGAGGTCAAATTGAAAACAATTGGAAAGGGGGAATGGATTTTTCACGCAAACTATTATGCTCCCAGATGACCTTTGACTCAAACTTGCACACCAATGACATTTATTAGTTGACCCATTCGAATACACGGGGCGCGTGCGCTGAATAATCAGTGTCGAGAGTTAGTTGCGTTTGAATTCATAGGTGGCACCACGTGCGGTCAATTCTTCAGCGGCTGATTCGGATGTAGGGTGTACGCTAGGGTGTCCCTTATTTTGGGAATTTTCGAATTTTATCCGTCTCACCCCCCAAAGTTGTTCCTTTTAGGTAGAAAACACCCCTCAAAAAGTTTAAGCTCGATCGGACAATTTTAAATGGTGCCGCATCGAGCTTAAAGTTGCGAAGCGGGACTGTACACTGTACGCAGGGTCCTAATCATGCGTACGGGTCCAGAAAATTATTCTTACTCCTCCTCGTTAATTTGCACCGACGCGCGACGGATTCAATAATTTGTTCTTCTCTCTTCTTTCCCATTACACTGCGTGTGTTAAAAAAGGACAGATAAAGGGCAGTCACGTGATTTTCGCCCCCTCATCATCCTTTTCTAACACATGCGTTCTAATGGGAGAAAGGAGAGAGAATTAATACCAATGAATGAATGAATAAACGAATTATTTAGAAAGGCAATGTTAGGGCCAATACTGGATCTCTGTTCCGAATAACCACTAAGAAACAAATACAAAGAAACAAAGTGGCAGAAACTAAGGCATACGCTTTAAATAGTTAAAATTAATAGTATAAAAAACAAAATAATGATAAATGCATTTTATGTGCGGTAAAAAATTATCAAAGACTATCACAATTTATATCAAAAAAGAAAAAACAAGCTGCGATTTCAAACACTCTGGTGTTAGAACACATTGTTAAAAACCCGACCCGCGGCGGCTCACATGGAAACCCTGATTCCTCCACGCAATAGAACATGTTAAATGATATCACAAAGACCCATCAACCTATCAGAGAAACATAATTCTTCAAGGGGAGGTCACATCTGAGCCACTTCCATCATCTTTGAAATTCTGTAAGAAGGTAGCCCTAAGGGTGCTAATTAATGTATCATAGTCATATCCTCCGAAAGGGCCTCAAAAGTTCAAAGATGCTCGCGAAAGCTCCAGAGGCATATAATGGAGGAACAACTCCCCTCCCCCTCATCCTACTCCACCCCCCCCAATAGTCTCATCTCACAATCTCTCCTCTCTTTCTCTGATCTTTTGAATGCATATGCTTGTTTAATTTTGAACTTGCCGATATATTACACAAAACACCTCGTAAGTCCTATTCAACGTAGAGAACCCAAAATGGTCTCATTTTATCGCTCTTTCTATTAGCTTTCTGAAAAAACGGAAACTTTTTATCTCAACTCGTTCAAAAGTTAGACGGGAGTGGGGTACTGAGGAGGGGGGGGTGTTTGAACTCTCCCAAAAATTGTCATCTAAAAGGGGGGGGGTTGGGGGGGGGTTTGGGGGAGGGACTCCAAAAAAAATCCGAGTTGAAATGCCTGCGAAGCGGTCAACGTATCAAACAAGGGAATGATAATTTTTTCGGCGTATGAAACACTCTTTCAGTGCTGAATTTCTTATTTTTCAGCAAGTATATCGGTTCTCGGAGAGCTCGTGGCGTCTTTGATCTTCGGTTATCTTGCTGACGTTCTCGGGCGGATACGAATGTTCCAGTTCAGCCTCTTTTTCAGCATGATTGGTTTTGCAACGATAGCAGCATCCACCAATGCCACGACAATCATCACCGGCAGATTCCTCACGGGAATTGGAGTTGGTGAGGATATTTTCTTTTCATGTCAGTCAGTGGTGTCAATATTGATCATATTTTCTTATTTTTTAGGTGAAATGCCGCATTCGCTATTACAAAGAACCCCATACGGTGATTCCAGGCGAAACACTTCCAGATCTCAATCCGATGGCTAGCGCCAATAGTCGCTTTTGGGAAAATCTGTATTTTCGGCATTTTAAATTTCAACCAAAGAAAAAACGCAAAATCCAGTAACTTCAGCACGTGCAAGTTTCTTTGATGGGTTTTTTGAGCCCAAAACGAGCAAAATTGGTTTAGAAGAAAAGCAGTAAATTATGAAATTCATTTCGCCATAAGCTTAGTGAGTGCGAGTGATAATACGTCTATCTACCAGTACTCATTGAGGCGTATGGGAATTTTCGTAATCCATAATTTTCGGCTTTATTTTCGAGTGTTTGAGCTTGAAACCTTTAGAGTATCTTCCTGAAGAATGCTCGCAGGTGCTTACGTTCCTCAAAGTTGCGCTTTTAGCGTTAGTTCGTCAATTTCAGCCCAAAACTGTTGACTTTTTGAGCAGCGTGACGCGCGTCGCGTCGCACAGTGTTTCCTCGGCGGAAAAAAACCCCTTTTTAACGACCTCTTCAAAACTACCCAAAACTTCACAAAATCCATTCCTGAGGGTCCAAACTAATAGACTTGCACGATTTTTTTACAATTTTTGCATTTCTTTTGGTAGAAAAGCTAGGTTGTTTCGGCGGAAGTCAGAATTTCTGTTTTTTCGCTAAAAACTGGAGTAATATCGAAACCTCTGTAAAGAAGCTCTTGTAGGCTTTTTCATTGAAAATTTTCGCTCAATGGGTGCGTTATAGTCTACAATTTGACATTCTACCCTTAATATGGGCTAAATTTTATTTTTTCATATCCAAAGGAATGGATTTAAACAGAATAAGCTTAGAAAATGACGTTTTCACCCAAATATGGACCTACAACTGAAGCGTCAACGAGCGTCACGGGTCTGTTGACATTTTTCGCAAGCTGAATATATGTACTAACAACCCTGAAAATTTGGTAACCCAAGATTACCCAAGGCGGAAGTTACAGCGAGTTGAATGTTATGAAAATAGAATGTTGCGCGGTAGGTAATACACAGCCCCGCAAAAAAAAACCGGCGCACCAGGCGCGCTGGATCATTCCGCTCGAAAATGCTAAAAAATTACAAAATTTAAAATCGTCATAACTTTTGAACTAAAAGAGCTAAAAATATTTCAAGGCCAAGGTCGGATTCCTCATACTTTCTAATTTTTTTTACATAAGCTCAAATTTTCTTTAGGTCATTTTTCTGCCCGTATGAAGAGTTTTTCCAAACCATCGCGAAAACTGTTTTTTTTGGAGCACATCTAAAAAGTTACTTAAACTTCTCACATCTCTTTGGGCAAATGTAGCATAGATAGACAAAATCTGAGACATGCATCAGATTCCTCAGAGTCACGGCTATCGACGTGGTTACCTCAATTTTTTCTAAAAAAAATTGTTCAAGGTCAGAAAACGCACTTTTCCGAGACCATGTAAAGACCGCTTCTGAACATTATTAGAAATATGCTGCAAAAAAGCAATTTTCGCGAGCGTTTAGAAAAACTCTTCATACGGGCAGAAAAATGACCGAAAGAAAATTTGAGCTTATGCATGAAAAACTAAAGAGTACGAGGGATCCGACCCTGGCTTTGAAATATTTTTTACTCTTTTAGTTCAAAAGTTATGACGATTTAAACTTTTATCATCTTTTCGCATGTCTGAGCGGATGTGTAAACTGTGTATTTAGAAGCGGTCTTTACATGGTCTCAGAAAAGTGCATTTTCCGACCGTAAAAAAATTTTGTAGACAAAATTGAGGTAACCACATTGATAGCCCTGACTGGGAGAAATCTGATGCATGTCTCAGATTTTGTCCATCTCTACTTTTGTCCAAAGAGATGTGAGAAGTTTGAGTAATTTTTTAGAGGTGTGCATGCTCCAAAAAAACAGTTTTCGCGAGGGTTTGGAAAAGCTCTTCATACGGGTGAGAAAATGACCAGAAGAAAATTTGAGCTTATGTACAGGGTGTGGCAGACCACCCGTCCACTATCTTTATTTCAAAAACGGCCGAAAATTGAGCCTCGGGGGCAAAACTTTCATTGGGTATATCGACCCCAAGGAATCCAATGAAAATATTTTCAGCCCCCCAAAACCACCCCTTGGGGGTTATTTAGGGGGGTGGGTACCCGTATCTCGAAAAAATCAAATAGAAAAGGTATGTTTTGACATTGGAATCTAATACGGCATAAAAAAATAAAACTTTTTTATCCCTAAGTTTTTTTTCTAAAAACCACCCTTTTTTGAGTTAGGGGTGGTTTTCAAAAAATTTAGGGGTAATCTTTGATTGACCGCTGTGACCCTCCAAATCATTGGATTTCAAAAAACTAAGAAGTTTCTGAAAGGGCAGACCAAGGGCTTTCTTTTGATGTATCACATGCCTATTTTTTGTGAAAAAGGGTACATGGCCCCCTCACCCCAAAATTTTGGGGCTTCGGGGGGCCCTACGTAAAAATTTTCAAATGTAAAGGTATGGCTTGTGATACATCATTTTAAAGGTCTTTCAGAGACAAAAAAGTGATACCCCCCAAAAGTCGTAAAAACAACCCCCTTCCAAAATGGCGGCCGTTTTAAGGTTAGGGGGCTCAAGGGGGGACCTTCAGAAAAATGATCCAAAATTGAACGATACATGGCTAAAAAGGTCTTAAAAAGAGAAAAATAATGGTTCAAACCGCGAGTCAAACCGACTTTTCAATCCAAAGTTACGGCCGATTGAAATTTAGGGGTAGTTGGGTTTCCCAAAAAGGCACCCCTAAATTTCAATCGGCCGTAACTTTGGATTGAAAAGTCGGTTTGACTCGCGGTTTGAACCATTATTTTTCTCTTTTTAAAACCTTTTTAGCCATGTATCGTTCAATTTTGGATCATTTTTCTGAAGGTCCCCCCTTGAGCCCCCTAACCTTAAAACGGCCGCCATTTTGGAAGGGGGTTGTTTTTACGACTTTTGGGGGGTATCACTTTTTTGTCTCTGAAAGACCTTTAAAATGATGTATCACAAGCCATACCTTTACATTTGAAAATTTTTACGTAGGGCCCCCCGAAGCCCCAAAATTTTGGGGTGAGGGGGCCATGTACCCTTTTTCACAAAAAATAGGCATGTGATACATCAAAAGAAAGCCCTTGGTCTGCCCTTTCAGAAACTTCTTAGTTTTTTGAAATCCAATGATTTGGAGGGTCACAGCGGTCAATCAAAGATTACCCCTAAATTTTTTGAAAACCACCCCTAACTCAAAAAAGGGTGGTTTTTAGAAAAAAAACTTAGGGATAAAAAAGTTTTATTTTTTTATGCCGTATTAGATTCCAATGTCAAAACATACCTTTTCTATTTGATTTTTTCGAGATACGGGTACCCACCCCCCTAAATAACCCCCAAGGGGTGGTTTTGGGGGGCTGAAAATATTTTCATTGGATTCCTTGGGGTCGATATACCCAATGAAAGTTTTGCCCCCGAGGCTCAATTTTCGGCCGTTTTTGAGATAAAGATAGCGGACGGGTGGTCTGCCACACCCTGTATAACAAACTAGAGAGTACGAGAAATCCAAACCTGGCCTTGACTTATTTTTAGCTCTTTTAGTTCAAAAGTTATGACGATTTTAAATTTTGTAAGTTTTTCGCATTTTCGAGCGGAATGATCCAGCGCGCCAGGTGCGCCGGTTTTTTAGCGGGGCCTGGGGGGGGGGGGGGGCTGACGTTCCAAAGGGTTGGTGACAGGTATACCAGGTAATTTTATGGTAATAGTAAGACCTTTCGTTCACGTTTTCAAGCAGTTTTATTCAAATCTAAAGCAAAATCTAGGTCCGATGAGGTTTTTTCTCATTCTCCATAAGAGGGGAAACACTGTGCGTCGTGGTGTCTATAGTTTGAATTGACCGACCCTGGAATCATCTTAAAACTGCTATGAAATCACGAAAAAGAGACCGTCCCAGTGACGAGGTCACAAGCAAAATTAGATGCAAACAAATGTTCCACCTCGCTTTTTCTCGTGAAGTTACCCATTGCTTTGATCCGAATTTTGGAATGCAAATTCATGCTAGTAAAAAACCAATTTTCTTTAACTTTATTGCACCAATGGATTTCCCGAGTTTTTAAGGGGAGATGGAAGAGTTTTGGTTAAAAATTTCATGTTTTTTTTTTTTTTTTTTTTATTTGCTAATTTGATAGAGGATGTTTTGCTGAGTAAAACGATATATTACAGTATATGCTTTTTTCTCCATTTATATTTTTTATATCCTTTTAAAAGTGCTGATTTATGATGGAATTAGTCAAATTTTTGAGAGAAAACGCTGTTTCTTCGGCTGTTTTCCGAAAGTTTGGTTTTTCACCTATCAAACCCATTATCTCGGGAACTACAAGAACTAGCTTCCTGATTTTTTTTTTTTTTATTAAAATGCTCAGAATCCTAAGGACTACAAGTGGAACTAAAAGCTTTCATGTACATTTAAATCTATGTTTTTGAATGAAAGCTGAACTTTGGTTTTAAAAAAATATTTATTTTTCTCAATGGACAATTAATTATCCAAAAACATAGTTTTAAATGTGCATGAAAGCGTTTAGTTCCACTTGTAGTCCTTAGGATTTTGAGCATTTTAATAAAAAAAAATCAGGAAGCTCCTTGATGATAGCTCTTTTAGCTCCTGAGATAATGGGTCTGATAGATAAAAACCCAATCTTTCGGAAAACAGCCGAAGAAAAAGCGCTTTCTCTCAAAAATTTTGAGTAATTCCGTCATGAATCAGCACTGTTAAAAAAAATATAAAAAATATAATTGGAGAAAAAAGTAGATACTGTAACATATCGTTTTACTCAGCAAAATGTCCTCTATGAAACAAGCAAATAATAATAAAAAAAAAATATGACATTTTTGACCAAAATTCTTCCACCTCCCTTTCAGTATCTTTTCACTTCGATACAGTGTACGCAAAGATTGCAACAGAATAGACACATCATACATACAAGTGCTCAAAAAGATTACGATGCGATAATGGGCCTGTTGCGTACTTTTGCTACATCAATATAACTCACTGTTTCTATCGTAAAATTCTGCAAAAATAACGATGTGCATATTAAAAACTTTCAAAACCCACTCATTAACTCAGAAAATACCTTCCATTTCAAACAACCCGCGCTACACTAGACACTATATCACCGACTCATAACTACATAGATGGAACCATCTCGTTTATGTAAACATGAACAGAATTTACAAACATTGGAATGTTTCGTTTAGATACGTACATTTCTTATATTATTTTGTAATCTTTGATAAACCGAAAAAACCAGACAGCAAATGTAGCCACAATAGTTCATGTATTTATAAAGGAATTCCATCATTTTGTAGTTACGATGTTGTTTACTTATGCACGGTGATTCCGTCTATGTAGTAGTATACCGGTGCAAAAAGTGTCTAGTGTAGCGCGGGCTGTTTGAAATTGAAGTGATTTTCTGAGTTAATGAGTGGATTTTGAACGTCTTTAATGTGCGCATCGTTATTTTCGCCGAATTTTACATAAGAATCAAGGTTCTATATTGTTGTAGCAAAAGTATGCAACAGACCCATTGCAATAAATCTCACGACAGCTTTTTGGATTTTCAGGAGCTTTCTTTCCCGGTGTTATAATCGTGAGCGAGATATCTCCTCCCAAATACAGGGGTATCTTCCTCTCGATCGTACCGTTATGCACCGCGATCGGAACTTGTGTCATATACGTTATCATGGGTTGGAGGTCTTGGATCGTTGCCTCGTGGATCATGTCATTAGTCAGCCTCTTCAGTTTGTTTTCGACGTTCCTCTATTACGATTCACCTCAGTCCCTGGTTCAAAGAGGGAAAATCGAAGAGGCTCGGAAGAGTTTGAAGCGGATTGAAGTTCCGGAGAATGTTGATGCAAGGCTGAAAGAATTGGAGATGAAGGTCGAGGAAAGCCGGCAAGATGGCGGGTCATTGTTTGATAAAGGTGAGGAAACAGACTCGATAAAGAGTAGAAGTAACGCACTAAAAATATAAAGGGTGTCCGAAAAGTATAGGGATTGATGCTGAAGCTGTGTTGAAGTTTTCGAATTTTGCGTGTTTTCTTTCTTTTCAATTTAAATTGCCAAAAACACGACTTTTTCCCAAAGCTACTTTTAGCGCTCAGTGGGATCTGATAGACTTCTGATTGGAATCTGCGGGCCGATCAATTACTTCATCGTTAAACCGATCGTTAAGACTGTGTATGAGTAATTCCATTGGCCAAATATTGTAAAACTTAGCCGTTGCTATGGTAACCATCGTTACAGTGTCCGTTTTTTAAAGGTTACTCATGAAAAGCTTCTATAGAACCAGATTCTTAACGATGGTTACCGTAGCAACATCCAAGTTTTACAATTTTCGACCAATAGCATCACTCGTAGACAGTTTTAACGATCGGTTTAACGATAAAGTAAATAGCTGGTTTAGGCAACGGGGTATATCTATAGAGAGGCTGATACAGGCATAATGAATTAAATAGTGTCAGCTTCAGGGCTGCCGATTTGCGTAAAATCAATGTTATTTTTCTATTCACCGATGATTCCACCGGTTGAGAAAAGATTACACAGTTCAGTTCAGTGTATTACTGTAATGAACTAAAATTAACTAAAATACCCGCATCTGTATAATATTTTCTCAACCGGTTGAGTCGTCGATGGATTTAAAAAACTTGTGGATATTTTAATTAATTAATGGAGTTTCCACCCAACAGAGACAAATAGAGCGACCCAGCACAAAGCTTGCGACAGCTGGTGTCCACTTTTCTGGCTCAATTTCGGTCGGAACTCATCGGAACAACAACCAACTATTGCCTACTGTTGACTGATGAGCGTGTGTTTTGCATTCGAAAAGCAAAACCTGTTTCCGTTTCCGGGACGGCGAACCAATCACAGCCTTTTCTTGAGCTTCACCGTTCAACAGTAGGCAATGTTTATCGTTGGAGCCGGTGACTCCCGACCAAAACTGTGACCGCTAAACTTGCTTCACTTTTTTAACATGGGAAGCATACGGTGTGCTGGGTCTCTATTTGTCTCTGCCACCTAATAAGGAAAGATTACAGATTAAAGTATTTCCGTGCATTACAGTCATGCACTGAACTGAACTGTGTAATCTTTTCTCAACCGGTGGAATCATCGGTGAATAGAAAAATAGCATTGATTATGCGCAAAACGGCAGCCCTGGTCAGCTGACTCCTTAGATTTTGGTTCGTGTAGGCAACCTGCCATATTTAGCGCAATGAATTTAAGCGTTGTGGGTGGCCTACCTTGCATATACATTTAAGGATTCTACTGGCATTTTTTAATTCGCCGACTGTTACGTGCTTAAACCTTTCAGACCTGAAATTACTTTTGTTCAGAAACGGGTTTTTGACCAACATGGTTAATCTTAGCGCTACTTCCTCATCTAAATTGATGCGCTATTGTATTTTTATCATAAGATTCAATGTTATTCAGACGAATGGTCGACGATGTGTTGAATGGTCAGCACTGGTGGAGTAGTGGTGGTAAAGTGTGGGAAAAGTTTTAAAAACAGAAATCATATTTTAAAATTTCCCTACCCCCCCCCCCCCCAAATAATAATAATAATTGTAAAAGAAAGGAAAGAAAAAAAAAGAAAAATGGTAAGAAAAAAATACAGGAACAAAGACAAAAAAAAAGGGGGGGGGGGAAAAAAAAAAAAAAAAAAAAAACACACACAGGAGAACGGCAGGAAATTATGGACCCTGCGAGGCCAAAACAAAAAGTTACAGACTGTAAGATATTATACAGAGAGCTTCTCCCATCAGGACAGTACAGCAACGATTGTACAAAACCTGTCCCCGGGAGAAGTAGTCTCCTCCCTTTGTACAAGGGCTGGTAATTTTTAATAAACAATAATTAATTTTTGTACAGATACCGGAAAATTCATCCAACCAGAAAAAGCCCAAGGCTTAGGACTATTGTTTAGTCCCGCCGAGGGACTAACGCCTCATTACCCGCCACAAGCGGTGATAAACAACAAATAATAATAATAATAATTGCTTAAAATTTCCCCTTAATTAACATGAATTTGTTTTTAATTAATTTTTTCATCTTTCACATTTTTCAGGTTACAGGGTGCTCTTGGAGCCTGCAGCCTGGAAACCACTCCTGATGATGATCACCCTTTCATTTTTGCAAAGTGGCTCTGGTTACTACATAATAGGCGTATTTTACATTATAAACTTCTTGAGTGAATTTCGAATTCCGTTCAATCCGCAACAAATCTTGATTGTACTGTTAGTGCTTAAAGTTCTTTCGGCGGTGCTTTCGTCATTTCTCCTTCGCCGATGTGGACGGAAAACTTTGGGCGCTGCGTCGGGATTCTCCTCGGCGCTCTTTCTTTCTGTAATCTTTGTTTTCCTCGTTTTGAGACCTGAATACCCTACCGTCGCTGAAAAATGGACTTGGATACCGGTCTCATGTGTGATACTATTTTCAACGTTCAGTACAGGTAACCGTTACTCATTTATGTTAAAGCTAACGAGGTATAGCAATATCTAGGTTATGGAGGATGTTCCCCAATTTATTCAAATAATCTATCTATCCATGTATTCATGGAAACAGTTTCAGGTTTCCAGTTGTCCTCTCTATGTCTAAAAAAAGAGTTTCTTATTGCACTCAGATATTATTACTGAAGGGTTGGTTTTATTATTTTATTACTATTTATATTAACGGTTGTTGATTAATAGATCAACAAATGGTGACCTCGACGAGATTACAAAAAGAAAAAGAAATAAAATACAAAAGTTGTGAGGAATTAACTCCTCATAACCTCAACGTTGCTCCACGGAGATAACCTCAAATTCTCTAAAATAAAAAAGTGAAAATATATACAAAACATGAAGAGTGCTTTCGCCTCCATGTAAAAAAGTGAGAATCTATACAAAACATGAAGAGTGCATTCGCCTCCATGTTAAACAAAACTTAATTAAGCAAATTAAACTTAATTAAACTCGATGTGACTTATCAGTTTGAAGAGTGCATTCGCCTCCATTCTGACATAAGCTTGCAGAGTGTATTCGCCTCCTTGCTTCTACTTTTGATATGAAGAGAGCTATCGCCTCCATATCAAAAATAAATAGGGGAACAGAGGTCATTGTCAGACGAAAAACGTGTGAAAATCAGAGACTAAATTGAGACGGAGCACTAACCGCCTGCAGCAGAGGCATGCTGAATTCTCGCGGATTCAACAAAACAACAGTCAACACCCTTCTGATGTCGCATGGTATTGAATGGTGAGCACCCTCCTCCTCACTTCCCGGCCCACCGCCCCTGTGTCTACCGATTGTCACCGTTCAACACCATGCGACATCAAAAGGTGTTGACTGTTGTTTTACAAGTTATTTTGTTGAATTTCCAAAAATTCAGTGTGCCTCCAAATCTTCCCTATGTATTTTAGCGTAGTGCTCCGTCTCTATTTGTCTCTGGTGAAAATGTGTAAATTTAACTAAATGGTGGCATTTTTAAGTTTTGTAGAGAAATAATGTGATTTTGAGAAAAACGAAGATAATTTTAGAAATTCAACTCTCAACAACAAAATGAATTGATTCACATGCATTCCTCTACGGTCTTTATTATCATATTATGAGCTGAAACTTTGTGCAGTCACTATTAGGACTAATAGAGAGCGTTTGGCATCGGAACATCAACATGAAAACCCAAAATGTCGACCCCAGTATCTTATTTTTGCTCTCCTGAAAATTGTAATTTGTGAAGATAAGGTCGGTTTTGTTTGCCCAACTAGCTATACGGATAGAGAGGCTGATACATGTTATATGTCCTATCTCATAGTGTGACAGCATGGGCGATCTGAATCTGAAGGCCGATCATTTACTTCATCGTTAAACCGATCGATAAGACTGTCTATGAGTGATGCTATTGGTCGAAAATTGTAAAACTTGGCTGTTGCTATGGTAACCATCGTTATAGCGTCCGTTTTTTAAAGGTTACTCATGAGTAGCCTTCATAAAATGAGACTCTTAACGATGGTTACCATAGCAACAGCCAAGTTTTACAATTTTTGACCAATAGCATCACTCATAGACAGTCTTATCGATCGGTTTAACGATGAAGTAAATGATCGGACCTCTGGATTGTTTGCCTCATTTTTTAAACCTTAAAACAAAAAATTGTAATCAATCCAGTGGAAATTGGTTTTGAAATAAAAAACACATTTTTTAGAGTGTGGCTGTCCGGACACGGCATTCTAATACGACCATCCAGGAGAGAATAGTTTGCTCGTTTCTTTTATGAGTCATTGAGTCAGTTAATTTTTATCGTGCAAATTCTTCCAAAAGAAACAGTTACATCGATTTCTGAGTCCAGAGAGCCACCCTCAAATACTCGCACTTTCGGTTAAAACGAATTTCAAATGGATTTGTCACAATTTTTCTGTTTTTGTGTTTAAAAATTTTAAGGTTAAAAAATATGAGGCAAACCAATGAAGCCTGTGTGAAAAATTACCATAAAAGCTTTCCATCATGGCTGCCTCCGTCAAATAGGTCGTCAAATCGATAGCGAAATTCAATCGATTCCAATTCGACTGTGCCAAATTTTTCTAATTTCTTGTTGGCACTCTAGTTTTGATGACTCTGATTTGTATTATCTCTTGAGGCGTTAGTTCCAGGAAGTTAGGATATAGTCCATCACAAAAATGAATCGTTGAAATTTACTGTATATAGCTTTTTAAGAGTCGAAACAGAATAACCATGGTCATGCCGTCAAGGAAGAATGACCTTTTGACGCCTCAAAAGCAGTATGATTTCAATTAATTATTTGATTTAGGTTTTTTTTTGTTTTTGTTGAACTTGCTAAAAGAGGCACTTTCAACGCAGAATTATTCATTCATTTGGTTGCTTTCAACGTTTTAATGCTGCAATTTTTATGACAGTTACTGACGTCAGAGAAAAGTATTAATACCGTCGAATTTCTCTTTTATATTTATGGATAACTGAATTAGAAAGTTCAGAAAAAGCAAAAGTTCCTGGATTTTTTTCTTTTTTCCCTATTTTTCACGAATTTTAAATCTAAATTTTTATATTTCAGGACTTGGAATCTTTCCGCTCCCATCGCTAATGCCGAACGAAGTGTTTCCCCTCAAAATCCGTGGGGTGATGACCGGGATTTGCTTTTTCTTGATGAACATTTTCATGTTCATCGTGATTAAGATGTACAACGTCATGATGGATGGGCTAGGACTCCAAGGAACTATACTTGTATTCATCGCGTGTTCGCTGCTTTTCGGGGTTGTCTCGCTTGTGTTTTTGGTCGAAACACATAACAAAACATTGGACGAGATCGAACAAGAGTTTTTGAAGGCAGACGCAAAACACAAAACACTTGAAATAAATTGATCATAAAATAAAAGATTTCCAAAGATAAAAATCATAAAAGATTTTTGAACCTAGTTAAGGTCGAGACCTACTAAGCCTACCCAAAGAGACCAGGGGCACGGTATGCAATACGCAACGCACAATTAGAGTCCCTTGATGGGCATATTGTACAGGGAGTGCCGACACGAGCTCAACGAGTTGTGATTGGTCGTTGGTTTCAGGCTTTATCGGACGCAAGCAAAGAGTCGATGACATCTAAGGTTCCATATTAAAGAGTCCATGAGTGGAGGAGCGTATGGGAACGGACCGTAATGCCATGCCGCGCCGGCACCTGTCCACCGCTGCACTGCACTATAGGCCAGGAAGGCAAGCTAAGCGAGAAAATAATGTCATTTTTTTAAGTGTCAGTTTTTGAAATTCCAACGAAAGATTCGATAAGTAGACATCATACGGGATCAGAAAATACCCATTATCATGGTCTAGGTGCAGACACGACTATTTGTAATTATACAATTTGTACTCACAGTTATCTTATTATCAATTTAGTGCGTGTGCCTCTCGCGGGAAAGCAGCGGCGGCTCGTGTAATGTGGCAACAATGGATTTCCTCCATTTAAAACTGTGTAAAATAATCGATTACTTGGTGAGGCGTAGCGCCTCACCTAGTATCGATCTTTTTGCATACGTTTAAATGGCAAAAGTGCACGGTTGCCAGATTGCACGAGCCGCCACTGCGGGAAAGTCCAAATCATCGGCTGAAATAGGTGCGCGCAAGACACCTATAGAGTTGCTATAAAAGCCGAGGGGCGGGAGCTATACCCACGCCGCACTATGGTCCAGAAGTCCGGTTTAGGAAGACATTAGTTTGCATTAAAATCGCCCAATATCTTGAAAACGGCTCATCTGACACCAAAACTGGTTATTTCAAAAAAGATAGAACGTAAACCGTTTTAACTTTTTAGTAATAACCATTTTTGATGTCAGATGATCCGTTTTCAAGATATTGGGCGATTTTAATGCAAACTGATGTCTTCCTAAATCGGACTTCTGGACCATAGTGCGCCGCCGCTACTTACATCCGGGCCCGTGTGCGGCCGCATTTTGTCCGATTATCCTGAACTTTAGATAACTGGATTCAGTATACCCTAACGAAAATTTTCGTCTAAAGTTTGGTTAGTTTGATCACTTTTCGTGGGCTTTCGAGGGAGGGTGAACTCAATTATTGAACGCACCTCGTAGGTGCTTACAATCCAAAAACTATCCACGTAAAATATTGACAGTATATCGGTACGCAGAAGGGGGACGGGAGGGGTTCTTAGACTTTGCTTCCTTGACTAAAGCATATTTGAGAACTTTTTGTCAACCAATCCCAAATCATCGATATAATAGCAAGAAAGGTTAGCTTTTTTTTTTTTTTTTTTAATTTCACTATATACTCATGAACTTCCCTACATACTCGTGTCGCCCAAATGAAATGATTTATTTATTTTATTTTATTTATTTATTTATTTATTTATTTATTTATTTATTTACTCACTTACTTATTTATTTATTTATTTATTTATTTATTTATTTATCTATTTATTTAGTTATTTAAACGGGACAAGCCCTTGGACAAAAATAACAAAACATAGGTAAATAGGCAGTACACTAGGCATAACACGTATTAAATGTTTGAGTAGAAAAAAAGAAGATAACAGGATAGATGGAATTAAAATTAAGTTTAGAAGTTGGAACTGAAACTTGAAACACAACACACACATGAAACTTTTATTTGACTACAGTTAATACTTCCCCTACTTTTCCTTTGTTACGCCGGTCGCCCAAAAATAACGATTTTCTCGCCCAATAGTATCAATTTTGACCGTCTTTGCCCAAACAAATGTCACCCAAATTTCTCTTGGGGTCATTAACCTTACTGGTATTAGATGATCGCGAAAATCTTTATCTCCTCCCATTTCGAAGTAACAAGTTCCGTGCATGTAAGACCACAAAGAGTGCAGCAATAAAATTTGAGTACTTAAGCATATTCTCAGATCACCTGCACAAAAGATAAGGAAAATACTCGAAAAAAGCACCCATTCACCGACAGTTATCTTTTTAATTCATTTCGTAACTCTTCAAAATTTTAGACCCGAAAAGCTAAGATCTTTTAGTATTTCACGAGAGTTCTGATCGTTTCTTGAAGTTATTCCATTCATGTTACGGATGAATAAATAAAAAATTAAAACTTAATTAAAATTCAAAATATAACTAAAATATAAAATTACTCGGCAAATTAAAACTGCGTTAAGTTGTCTCGCGCTTGTATCATTATTTTTAGTGAGTACTTCACAATGCATTCACTCAGCTGCGGAAGGATGAAGAACGTAAGAAACATTGAACAACTAATAAACTATAGGTGCGTTTTTTTAATTCACCGGAATCCGCACCAGTGTGATAACCCACAGCTTTTGGAGCTGCACCGGAAGCTCCGGAGCTCTAGCTTTGGTGCATCGGTCTTGAACTCCGATGCACTAGAGCTTGCATCGGAGCAGCACCAGGTGCTATCAGAGATTACTAAGCCTAAGAGATATGGCACTTCCTATCTCCGCCGAGTTAAAAAACCGTTGGCCGGGCTCCGTAAAAAACGCCTGTAGAATGGCCGTGATACAACGTGCAGTACGCTGGTGACCGTAAACATTGTTGTTATTCATGTTGTTGGAAATGAGGTTAGATTCTCTGCAGCATCTAAATGCTTGTCATTTAATGGCCGATGGGATGATTAAAGTGACTTAGATTTTCAGATTCACGTACAAAATATACTCAGAGCTCATTAAACTTCCCAAACTTGTTATTAATCTTATTAATTTAGTTAGTGGCGTTGCTGTCAAATCTCATTCAAACAGCAACAGTAGTAACAATGTTTACGGTCACCAGCGTACGCCACATTGCATACTTCGTAGGAGTCGAATAACACTTTTGAATCTATATGCCATATCTCTTACGCTTAGTAATCTCTGGGTGCTATGCACCGCTACTAAAAAAAAAAAAACACTCCGGTGCGATCCGGTGCTGGGACACCAAAACAAAAAAACATTACGGTGCAGTGGAGCGCACCGGTGAATAAAAAACCGTACCAATTACTTTGATTTTCTCCCAACGAGCTACAGCTGCGATTGAGAGGATTTTATGGGGAGTGATTAAAAAACTTCAAAGAGGCAGCCGTGATGAATATCTCTTATGGACATTTTCACATGGGCTCAGTTTGTTCGCCTGGTTTTTTTTTTTTCCACCTTAAAAAGAAAGTTGTGACTCATCCTTTTGAAATTAGTTTTAAACGAAAGTGCAAAAATTTGAGGGTGGCTATCTGGACATAGACATCAAAATGACTATTTCTTACGGAAAGATTTGCACGATAAAGAAACTGACAAAAGGAAGAAATAAGCCAAGTTTTCTCACCCACCTTGATAGTTGTGTTGGAATTCTGTGTCTAGGTAGCCACTCTAAAAAACTTGCACTTTCGTTAACATTTATGTTTTTGCTGCAATTTCAGATGTGTCGAAATATTCAACTGTTTATATCCTCTCTTTCTTTCGGCTCTTAAAATTTATAAAAATAGCACTTTTGATGGTTAGGTCTCTTCAAGAAAAAAATCTTCAAATGGAACATCTAGACTGTCTTTTTGATTTATACTGATTTCAAAGCTTTCGCAGACAATTAATCTGATTACAGAAAACCAGACATTTAATTAGAAGATATCTTCGTGTAACTACTGAATTGCGATATGGAATGAGTGATTCCCTATCATTCATTCACTTATGTAGATTCTAGCTATCTATTCAATTGTGTAGTTATCAATTTAACTGTTTGTTTTAATCCAACTATGAATAATTTGAGTAATTTTGATAGTTAATTTTCCTTTTTCTTTTTCTTTGCGGTTATAATTAAGTGTCAATAGTCAGAAAATGAGCTGAACAAAGCTTGATGTCAACTGACAAAGGATCACGTGCTCTTGCTTCTATACATATGTACATATGGGTCTGTTGCATACTTTTGCAACAACAATATAGAACCTTGATTCTTACGTAAAATTCGGCGAAAATAACGATGCGCACATTAAAAACGTTCAAAATCCACTCATCAACTCAGGAAATCACTTCAATTTCAAACAGCCCGCGCTACACTAGACACTATTTGCACCGGCATACTACTACATAGACGGAACCACCGTGCATAAGTAAACAACATCGTAACTACAAAATTAAGGACTTTCTTTTTTAAAACGTGAAATATAAGCTGCATTTGCTGTCTGGTCTTTTCAGTTTATCAAAGATTACAAAATAATATAAGAAATGTGCGCATCTAATCGAAATATTCAAATGTTTGTAAGTTCTGTTCATGTTTACATAAACAAGATGGTTCCATCTATGTAGTTATAAGTCGGTAGTATAGTGTCTAGTGTAGCGCGGGTTGTTTGAAATGGAAAGTATTTTCTGAGTTAATGAGTGGATTTTGAAAGTTTTAATGTGCGCATCGTTATTTTTGCCGAATTTTACATAAGAATCAAGGTTCTATATTGTTGTAGCAAAAGTATGCAACAGACCCATTATTAAATCTTGTTCTGTACAATGTATGAGTTTTGAATGTGATTTTCACGCAATTTTACGTAACGACGCAATTTTACATAACGACGCATTTTACAGAACGACCACCCTTAACGCTGAGCTGCAACAGATCCATTGGCACGTTCAGAGCGGACTCAAAAAATTAATGAAGTGCACAAACAAAGATAGTGTTTATTGATTTATCAGCATAAAGTCATGAAGTTCCGACCATATATCCATGCAGTTAGACGCGATAATTACCTCCCCCCCCCTAATAATCCCCTCATAAGAGTGCCGTAATCGACTTGAGACATTTTTTAATTCATTTTCAGACCATTCGGAGAAAAAAAGTAAAAAAATGCATATCATTATAAAATCGTGACAGTTTCGCCCATATCACCTGCAGTTACACGCAATAATTTTTTTGTTTTTGTTTCTTGTTTGTTTTATAAAAGCTCCTCATATAGGGGTGATGCAGTCGATCGACTTGAAATGAATTTCATTTCCAGACCACCAGGAGAAAAAAAGTAAAGAAAGCATATCTATATAAAACCGTGAAAGTTTCACCCGTACGACCAGTCACACGCAGTTACGCAGTTGATGAAGTTAAACGCCACAGTTCTCTATGTTTTTTGTTTTTGTTTGTTTTTATCCCCCCCCCCAAATAAGACCCTCATAAGAGTGGTGTAGTCGACTTGAGACATTTGAAATTATTTTCAGACCGCCCGGAGAAAAAAAATAAAAAAAAAAGCACGCACCAAAATTAAGGTGGATCCTCAGCGTTTAGTTCCATATTCTGCCACCAGAGAAAGATACGTTCTTTAAGTGGAAAAAGAAATGCTGGTAAACCAGCCATTCTCATTTGAGCGTAACGTCCATGACGCCCTTTATCTCCTTGTAGCTTCTTTATTAGTTGAGTTCAAAACGTTATATTTTCAGGGATGAAACTTTCCATTGCTTTTAATCTAACACATATTTTCATTAATTTTGAAAGTTGGTTTTCATCCACTTTTTTTTAACTTTAAAAGGTGTCACGGACGTTACGCTCAGATGAGAATGGCTGAAACGCAAATAAATGAAAAAAAGGGCTTCGACGGAGCCCTTTTTTTTTTTATTTACGTTTACTATTATTTTTTTTCCATTTAAAGAACGTATATTTTTCTGGTGGTAGAATATGGAACTAAACGCTGAGGATCCACCTTAAGCTGTTGCTCCTGATCAGCTGTTTTATTCATCGCCCGCGAATTTGCAACGGGGAAAAAGCAAGAACAAATTGTAGGAATTGATCGTAAGTTCTGATTGTTTAACCCTTTCATGCACGCATTTTGGGATTTGAGTTTTTTTGAGATTTATTTAGACCGTTCGAAAGAGGACACTTTCTTAAGAACTTTGATGGGTCACACAACTTTTTGAAAAATATCCATTTAAATTCCATTGAATCACATGGTACATAAAATGGTACACATGTGCACCACTCTCCGAGAAAGGGTTAACCAAAGTAACAAAGAAATCATTGCGACCTTTTTCGCGATTATGAATTCTTCGTCCTCAAAAACACTTATTAATGCCTGGCCCACGGCTAATTTCAGCATCTGTTGGCACTGTCTTGTGCTGTACCGGTCACTATCGTCATTGGCGCAATATTTGGTCAATCTAGCGCGTTGATACCGCAACTGATGGACCCTGGAAGTCCTTTACAAATCACTAGGGAGGAAGCAACGTGGGTTGGTAAGCTTATTCCTATTCTTGAGGCGCTCATCCAATGGAGCTGTTGCGAACTTTTGCTACAGGCTTATTATTAGTTGATTATGGGGTAATACCCTGTAAAAATAACGATTAGCCCACTCAAAAATCACGAAATCCACTCCTAAACTCACAAAATGCTTTTAAATGCGAGACCGTAATGGCGGTCGAGGCCGCGGTTTTCTTATGGCAATTGTATGCTTCTTCTTCTTCTTGTGTGGTGTTGCGAGAACACCTCGTGTAGATGGCGCTGATTGAAGATAGGGAACCCCAATGAAAACCGCGGCCCCGGCCGCCATTACGGTCTCGCGTTTAAAAGCATTTTGTGAGTTTAGGAGTGGATTTCATGATTTTTAAGTGCGCTAATCGTTATTTTGACTGGGTATTACCCAATTTTCAACTATTAATAAGCCGGTAACAAAAGTTTGCAACAGCTCCATTGCGTCACGTGTAATCTAGCAACGCAGCATTTCGTCCACTTCAACGCATGAAAAAGGTGGAACAACTGCAGACGCACAGTGACACACAGTCACACACCTTAGATCCGGCTTGCTCCGAGCCTTGCAAAGGCTCATATTAACGAAATTCAGTGTCGCTAAAGATTGCAAGCGACTAGACACCATTATGGGCTGAAATCCAACAGGTGTTCCTTGAGTTATCCTTGAAACTTCGTCAATTTGAAAAGAGCCATTTGAAATACACATGAAGGCAATATGGCAACGTTGCAAGTTCATCCATTTAAACCCATGCAAAAGATTGAAGTATATGGGGTGTTCGGTGAACACATTTCGACCTGTTACAGGGGTTTTTAAATGGACGAAATACAACGATGCCACATTGCATGCTACGCCACCAGGATCAAAAGCGGATGATGAGTAGCAACTACGAGATTTAGAGAGAAAGGAGTCGAAAAGGGAATGGGGCTCTTGCAGAGAATATCTGTTGTATGCAATGGGTCTGTTGCAAACTTTTGCCACAACGATTAAGAGAGAGAGTAATCTATAGTAAAATCGCCTGAAAAGTCCATTGGTGGCATCGGAAAGTCATAAAATGCAATAATAAACTCACGAGAGGCGTTTAATGAAATCCAAAATGGCGGAGAAATATCGAGCAATTTGTATGCATGCACCACGAACATCCAAGGATAGCCAACCTCACAATATCGATCACAACCAATCATAGCGTAAACAAACACATAACCTCTACATCCAGTGAGGTTTTCAAAGTTCAAGGTTATAGATTAAAGAGGTATCTGACTTCGCAACACGAAATCAGTGACGCGCAGTTCAAAATCCAGATCCAAGATGGCTGGAAAAAGCAGAAAACATTGTATACTATTTCCAGAAACATTGGGCTCCCTCTCGAGAAAAGCAGAAAATAGCCCGATGTTTTCTGGAAAGAGTATACAATGTTTTCTGCTTCTTCCGGCCATCTTGGATCTGGATTTTGAACTGCGCGCCACTGATTTCGTGGCGCGAAGTCAGATGAGCATACCTCTTTAATCTATAACATAACCTTGGTCAAAGTTGGCCATCCTTGGATGTTCGTGGTGCATGTATACAAACTACTTGATAATTCTCAACCTTCTTGGATTTTATTAAACGCCTTTCGTGAGTTTATTATTGCATTTTATGACTTTCTGATGCCACCAATGGACTTTTCAGGCGATTTTACATTCGATTGAACACTCTTAATCGTTGTAGCGAAAGTTAGCGACAGACCCATTGAATGATTAATTCTAGAGTTAAATCAAGCGAGAATTCCTGTGACCACATTAAAAAAAAATTACGAATTTCACTCACAGACTCACAAAATGACTTTGATATTTAGGGCGTAAGGGGGGGGGGGGGGTTCTTATCTAATTTGACGCTTTCCTCTGTGTGTTTTTATAGAGAGAGTAACAAATTAGATAGGTATCCCCCATGGCACCTGCGTGGCTCCGCGATTCAAGAGAAAAGATGACGGAGGTATCATAGCAGATTTTTGTCCAATCTGTCTTTTTTTCTAGAGAAACACACAAAGGAAAGTCTCAAATAAAACAGGAGTCTCAGGAAAAAAATAGGGTTACACCAAAGAGCGAGAAAAACAAAAGTTCGTGTGTCCGCCTATGTCAATAACACGCCCCATCCAGCAATTCTTTTCCGTAACTCGATATTTGATTGATATACATCACAGCGCTACTCCAATTAAATTGTTAACATTTGAAAAATAATGTTTAATCATAGCGCCTTCAACTAAGGGTATAGGCAAAATGAACACCGCGGGGAGCGGAGAAGGCATATTTAACTACCCACAAACGAGCGCGAGTTATAGCTCCGAATTCTACTTGTAACCTGAATCTGGTTGTGAGTAGCAAAAGTTGAAGGATTGCAAAGAACAACATGTTCCGGATTAAGGGGGTACCCAGGTCAAAATAATTTTCCCCCTATTGATTCTACCACCCCCAAAATGCTTCAGGTGTCAAGGTACACATTCAAACCCATACCAAAAATTTATTTGTTGCGCTGGTTGCACACCTACCCCTGATTTGGTTAAATAATGTCTAAAAATATGCTTTTCACTGGAACAATCAGATCTCAAGTTGTAAGCATTCAATTTACTTCTACATAGGCTCCAATTAAAGGTGAGAGTTTGCTGTATGGGATCAAAGAGAGGAAGAGAGAGATAAGAATGATCTACTACTTTTTCTTATAACTTTTAAAAAACTCAATCAAATTTGCTAATAAATATTTCTGTTTCAATTGATTTGACCACTCAATTATTACAAACACCTGAAAATGGCTCTGTAAGCCCATAGAGCAGAAAATTCTACTTTAAAAAAAAAAAAAAAAAAAAAAAAAAAAAAAAAAAAAAAAAAAAAAAAAAAAAAAACTGAAGTCTCTAGCTATTATAGATCTCGAGATATGACTGTTCCAAGATGCAAAAGTCATCGAAAAAAAACGTAGGAATAAAAATATCGTAGGAACTATCCAATTTCAAAAAATGTTTAAAAATATTTTAGACTAAGTTGAGAAAAAAATAAATACATGGTCTTAACCAGGAGAATCTCGTCCACGAAATAGGTTTAAAAAAAAAACAAGCAGCCAGCAGATTTTGTATCGCAGTCTAGCGATACAAAGATAACATGCAGTCAATCAGTGTAAGCTGCTTTGACTGCGTTGTTATTCTTGTAATACCGCTTTTCATTAAGTTTCATAGCATATAGGGTGTCAATTAAAAAAGGAGCTAGGCCAAATATCTCGAGAACGGCTCCAGATTTTGAAAAACACTGAAACACGTGTTCAAATGCTTGAGGGGGACATCTTTATAGGGGGTTTCCGATTTCGGGGCCATCTCCAGGGGGCCCGCAGGGCGGATACCACGTCCCTAAATTCAATACTTCAAACGGGGACCCCCATATTTTATTTATTAATCGAAAAGAGGGTGAAATTATCAGACTTTTGGTGCGAATCGAAGTTCAATATCGGTTTTCGTTTTTGATACATCGAAGGTCAAAGTTCGATTTGGACTAATTTTCAAAAAATCATTACTCCTCTTTGAAGAGTCGGAATTTAAAAATCAAGGACACAAAATACTCTAATAAGTAAGCCCTTTTCAGAAAAAAAATTAATTATGACAAACATTTAGTCAAATTGTGGTTTTGAAGCTCCCAAAACTTTTAGACGTTTTTGGCCCCCAAGGAGGGCCACCTGAAAAATTCCGAGGTACAACCCCTATTGATTGATACATAAATAGAAAAGGCGTAACAAACTGAGCATTCCGGTGCAAACCGGAGTATCAATCTGTAAATTGACATTCGATATCTCAAATGTAAAAACGATATCCACCCCCGGTTTGCGCCGAAATGCTCAGTTTGTTACGTCTTTTCGATTGATGTATCACTCAATAGGGGTCTTAATTGGGAATTCTTCAGATGGCCCTCCTTGGGGCCCAAAAACGTCTAAAAGTTTTTTGAGCTTCAAAACCAAAATTTGAATAAATGTTTGTTATAATTGAATTTTTTTCTGAAAAGGGCTTGCTTTTCAGAGTATTTTTGTGTCCTTGATTTGTGAATTCCGACTCTTCAAAGAGGAGTAAGTAATGCCTCTTGAAAATGGGCCCAAATCGAACTTGGACCTTCGATATAATCGAAAACGAAAAACGATGTCGACGTTTAACTTGTACCAAAAGTCTTAAAATTTTACCCTATTTTTGATTATTAAATAAAAAAAAATTGGGGGCCCCATTGAATTATTGGATTTAGGGAGGTGGTAGCCCCCTTGGGGACCCCCAGAGAGAGACCCCAAATCGGCGTCCCCCTAAAAAGATGTCCTGCTCAAAATAATTTAACACGTGTTTCAGCGTTTTTCGGAATCCGGAGCCGTTCTCGAGATATTCGGCCTGGCTCCTTTTTTAATTGACACCCTGTATATACACGGTGATCCAGAGCACCTGTACCAGGCATTTTTCTTGAGAATGGCTGATTGAAATTTTTGAAACATGGAAGTCGCATAGGGAATCAACCCTAAATTTTTCATTTATCATATTATCGATAGCTTCCAATACTTAGCCCTTTATTTTGGGGCATATTTGAAAGGGGAGGCTCAATCACATCTATATCTCAAGTTTTTTTCAAAAAAGCTCTTTTAAAGTTATGAGAAAAGCTCGTGTCCTTGAAGTCCAGGCAATTTCCTACATTTTTGCTCCCAAAGACATTTAACAAAAACCTCAATTTTTTTAGTTATGGCGGATTTTTGGAAAAAATTTGAATTGGCTTTTGTGGCCACCCTGTTGAGAATTCTTCAAATACATAACAGATTCTGATCAAATGGTTGGAACCATTTTGATTGATGTGAACTAGTTTGATACCTTAAAGTGAAAAAATTAGGTGCATTTCGTTAAATTAAAATTTTGGGCAGTCCATGTCTCAGACCATGAAATCGATCCGATTCTGCCATTAAAGTCCCAAAATTTTTGATTTGAAAAAATACACCTTATTTTTTCTCCTCAAGGTAACATGTTGCACATCGATCAGAAGGTTTCGATATATTTTTTCAGAATCTGTCAAGATTTGTGAGAAATTCTCAACTGGATAAGCAAAAGGGTTGATTCAAAAATCTTCCAAGTCCCTATAGCTATAAAAAAAAATCTGGGTGTTTTGGTAAATGTCTATGGGAGCAAAAATGTTGGCAATTGCCTCTGCTATGAGGATATGAACTTTTTTCGTACTTTCAGAAGATGCTTTTTTGCAAAAAACTTGATAAAAGTGTGTGAGCTTCTCCTAATATGAACGAGGAGCTGATGAGGGCTTTTGAAAATATCAAAAATGAAAAATTTTGTGTCCATTCCGTAACCGAGTTTTTTGATTCAAAACACTTCGATCAGCCGTTCTCGAGAAAAATGCCTGGTGGTATGGTTCCTCTCATCTTGAACTCTAGGCCACTGTCTATTATTTCGTCATTTGTGAGTGTCTATATTGAAAGTTCTCTTTCATTTGGTTTTTCTCTTAAAACTCTGTGCAGTGTGCTGGTTCCTCTTATCTATAGTTATCATCGCTGCATCATGTTCTGTATAATTTCAATGGGTATGCAGAGTAAGTGAGAGTGGTGGAGTGAGAATTTATTTTCTACGTGAAACTTCTGAGAGCAAGTGCTTTTGTTCATTTTCTTTTTTAATTTCTATTAATTTCATGTCACAAATTATTTCACCAAAACTTTCAGCTAAACCTCAAGTGATTGCGGCCAAGATCCAAAATCTTTCCCCCAAACCAGCTCCATTTTACTTCACCTGCCCCAAACACTTCTTCGTGAAAACTTGCTCGTAAAAACTTTTCTTTCAAATATCTTCCTATATTTATTTCCCTACACCCGGTGGACGTGTCGTTCTGATTTAACTTGCAAGTCATGTGATATCAGAGCGACCAAGTCTTAAGTTTCCTCGATTAGGTGGCTTCAGAGCTCCTTCAAATAATTTGATACTTCTCCTGATCACATTTTCTATTTTTCGTATAAAGCGCCTTCAATAATTTGATACTTCTCCTGGTAACAGATCTTCCGTATGAAGCTCCTTCAAAATATTTGATACTTCTCCTGTAAACACTTTCGTCTGAATAGCCGCATACAACCGAAAAACATGGTAGCTCTGATTCAACTTGCAAATCATCTGATAAAAGAGCGACCAAGCCCTAGTAGCATCGACTCCTATTTTGTTCGAATAAAATGACAATTTTATTTGAAATGTTATTGATATTTCAAAGTAATTTTACTTGAATAAATCTCAGATAAATCTTAGTTAGGTTGACATTTTCTTATATTTTATTTGAATAAATAGCAATTTATTTTGAATAAATTGCAATTTTGTTTGAATAAAGTGCAGTTTTAATTAAATAAATTGCAATTTACTCCTTTAAATTGAAATTTTATTTGAATAAAAAAATTTTATTTGAATAAAAAAGTAATTTTTTTTCAAACACACTTGAACTGTATATAGAATTTCGTACTCTTCGTGAGGTGCTTTGCTTCATGAGAACTGTGACTGTTAGTGTAATTTGCCTTAACGTTTAACGTTCAGATCCCAGGTAATCTCGGATAAAGCTTGAACTTGTCTTTAGGTTCCTCTATTTACCATTTTACTGGTGTGAGTAAAGTTGGTACAGAAGTGCATCAAAAATCAGAGACTAGGAGAAAATAAAATTCAACCACAAAATCTACACCCGAGGTCACACCTACCTGCAGTTCAAGTTAATCTGCGTGTTGACTGGTTGTTGAGTTCCATCGCTGATTGTACTTTGAACTGACTTTAGCAAATTATAATAATGTAATTGAAATTAAAATTTGCAGCAAATCTGATTTCAAAGTTGAACTTCAGTCAGTTTAGACATGAAGAAGCAAATAACAGGATGACTGACTCATTCGTGGTTCTGAAGTTTGCACGGACCTAACGGAAGACTTTCATTTCATTGAGAAATTAAGAGTATTCTTCAATAAGAGAGCGTTTATAGTTGAATTGAAAGACTAAAGTACCCACTTAGCAGAAATAAGAAACTACTGTCATCATTATGGCAATAATGGTGCAAGAAATCAATCACAACACTGACTTAGAATTACCGGTATTAGGTTTAAGGTTACGTACTCCGTAGAACTCTGAAGTGACCAAAATACAGTAATTCACAGACACCTTGTTATGAAAAAAACCAACCTAACTTTCTTTAAAAGTGAAGACAACACCACGTCGTGCGATGCATGAAACGGGGTACCAATTCATTATAATGTTATGTTCTTTTACCAAGGATATAGGTGTGGACAAGAAGGCTGTAAAACGGTGCCATACTAAAATTTTGCTGTAAGGTTGATCGGAGAGCATCCATCTTGCTCCACTCATCTATTTTGCCCAAGTCAATTCGATTCATCCTAGTCAATTGAGCCACTTGAGTGAATGTTAGCATGAGATTCGAGTGCAGTTCAGTCACAACTTCGTAACCACTTATTTATCGACTGCTTTCAAAGAAGAGGGGAAAGTTACTTTATCCTACTTAAGAATCTTAGGTGGATATGCCGCTAAAGTAGTCGACAATTTTATCGCAACCGATTGGACCCAAGGATTCATGATTTACTCACAACATTTTAGAAAAGCTGATTTGATTGGTCCAGGTCAAGATTTGTTTCGACTTAGGTTACATCGAGTAGAATTAGACAAATCGAGTTGGCTTTCCCCGATTAGATCTAATGTGTCCAAATTAACACTATCATTTGTACTTGGCTTCTAGGTTTCTCTCTTCAGACTTTGTAAGATTATTGACGAGATTATGACCATTTTCCCTCATGCCCAGAGCCAAAGCCTGGCATCATAAACTGTGCTGTTCAGTGTCGAACACACTTCTTGCACTTTTTCAGTGTAGTTTCAGATAGCTTCATAATGAAGCTTTTTTCATCCTCGCAAAACTATCCGTTTGCAAGTAAAACATGTCGAATCATCTTCAGCAGTTTCAATGAAAGATGAGTCACTGTAACCATTCTATTAGAGGGGGACCATTTTGAGTATAGGGTTCTGACAGACAATGGTGCCTGTTTCCAAGCCGCATCAAAGCGCATTGATAAGCGCTTCATTAGAAACGAGTTGAAACTCTGCGCAAACCAACCGCTCTTCCATGCCCTCTGATGCAGTTCAGAAGCAGGCACCGCTTCTTGACAGGACTCGATACTCAAAATGGCCCTGCTTTACTAAATAATCTTCTCCGCTCATCTCCTCAATCAATGCACTGCTCTTCATAAGAAGAATCAGTATTCATGCGCGGATTTCAACTTTAACATTGTTTAAACCATAAGTTATCATAATTTAGATATGAATGTGCTACAGCAGAAGCATTTTGAGTATCAGGTTCTAACAAGTAGTGGTGCCTGCTTCTGCATTGCATCAAAGTGCATCCTTGAGCACCATTAGTCAAAACTCTGTGCTAAACAACCACTCACAGATGTGTGCTGGTGCAATGCAATGCAAAAGCAAGCCCTGCCACTTGTCTAAGCCTGATAGTTAAAATGCTTTAGTTCTAAATAAATATTTGGTAGGTATTACTAAAAAGTCATGAAAAAATCATGAATCCTTAGGTCTAATTAGTTACGATTCAATTGTCGACTTCTTTAGTGGAACACCCCTCAGGCTGTATTCACCTGACATTCCATTGTAGAACAATGTGATTGTAACTCTCTCATCTTGTCGGACAGTTGTACTTAGGTAAATAAATACATAAAAAAGTTGTTACCAAACTCCAACCAAACCTCGTAGTAACATTCACTTCACGAGTGGCTCAATCAACTTGGGCAAAAGAGATGAGTCGAGTGAAATGGATGCTCTCCGATTGACCTCAGCCCACTATTTCAGTCGACATCATTTATCATTGAATGAATGCATCACACAACTTGGTGTTGGTGTTGCCATTTAAATAGTTCTGCTCTCCATGACTGTCATGCAAGCATAGGTACAATTGGTCTGAAATGTAAAGATCCACCCTTTGCTTTTTTTCCCCTTTCGGTAACTTTACTCTAGACCACGCTCATCGGTTAACGAAGTTATCTACTTCAGATCACTCAACTTGAGGATATAAAAATGAGTAAATCTGTCTCAGGAAGAGAGAGTTTGCTGAGAGAGGTCAAATTACAAATTTTTGAATAAATCACCAGAAACATAAGTACCACTTTCACTCGTCGAAATGCCAAGAAAGGCTATGAGTTACAGCATTACGAGACAATAACGCACTGTAGGGACTGACAAAGTAAATGAAAGCTATGAAGAACTTGAGTGTTCCAATTAGTAGAAACTGAAATTAAGGCTGTGATTGACAGAAAACACGCACAGTTCAAAAAGAAATTCGAATTTTAAAGTCTCTGATAGAATTCGAAAACACGCGAAAATACAATGCGGAGATACTTAAGGAACTTCGGTTTGTTTTCACAAATCGCTAAGGCTAACCTTAAAATCTCCGAGGCGGTTACGCATGTTTACCAAAGCTTCCGAACTAGATATAGCTCGTTGGAAATCACAGACAAAATAATGAAACTACCAAATTTATTCATAACGGAGACAAATCCTTATGAAAAACTTCGGGTCAATTCTCAGTCAAACCAAGATTCAAACATTCCAATCGGCGCACGATGGATCCAAATCGAGTCCTAAGTGGTCAAAAATACAAAGACATGAGATATCACAAGAACTGTCGATCCATCAAATGATATTCTCCGATAAATATGGGACAAGCCAGGATAGAAAACCGAGCCAAATAAACCCTTAAAATCAACTATAGTACCCAGCTAAAATACTAATTTTCCAACTTTGAAAGGATCGAATTTGAACCGCCAAAGATTTGATTTCTGTCCATTGTGCGGCGGACCGAAGAATATCGAAAATCCGATATGGCGCGCGATACGGATTTTTCCACGTTAAAGGATAGGGAGACTTTTGGCGTTGCCGCTCCGCAATATATCGAACGAAGGGAATCCACCGTAAAACGAGACGCGATCATTACGTGCGGAAATCTGACAACGCACGTTTGCGACCAAGCCGAAAATTGTCGATTATTATGCAGGAAGTTTATGGCCAAAATCGATACGAAACCATAACAAAAACATGCAGTACTTACTGCATGTTAAAAAAAAAAAATCGAAAATTTGACCTGGGTACCCCCTTAAAAGAAATGGCGAGAAAGGAAGGAAGGAAGGAAGGAATGAAATGCATAATTTATTAATAGCCACTCTTGCAATAAAATTAGAAATTAAAAAAACAAAAAAAAAAAAAAACAAAAAAACAAAAAAATAAAAAAAAAACAAACAAACAAAAAAACTACAACAAAAAAAAACAAAACAAAACAAAAAAAGGTTTGCCACCTACTTGCCAATTTTTTGAAGCTTATTTGTTATTACCTATTTGCAAGCTTTTAATTTTTCGACTTTTTACTCAATTGCAACAAACTGTTAGCTTTCTTCCCATTTTTTTTTGTTTTTGCTTTTTATTTGTTTATCGTATATTTTTTGGCATCATATATGCTTTCCTTTCCTTTGTTTCGTTGCTTTTATTGTTTTTTAACTTTTATTCCTTTAACTCTAAGGCCCGGTATTGCGAACCTCGGTTTGACTAAACCTCTAGTATGAATCTACTACAAAGGCCGATGGGTAGCCAACCTACTGGTTTGAGGGTGTACAGTGAGGACAAAGGAGACCCGGCTCTTGACCAGAGCAATTATAATCTGTTCACGATAAGAAGGCGAGTGAGAATTCAGGTAATAATGTACTATTTAGCAACAGTGAGGCTATGCTGGCTACCCCAACCCTTCGCAGTGGCCCTTGTAATCCCGACCTATCACTTGGCACGGAGGATTTCCAAGAACTGACAGACTCTAACATTTACACACGTCCAGTAAAAATTGCGAACGGTCAAAGATACGATAAAACGGACGGCATTTTCGCCCCTGAGAACCAAAACTCGACGAAAATAGACGAGTTTGAATATTGATGACCCTCAGAAATTCGATATTCGACGAAATACCCTCAAGTTAATTCGGACTGGAAAATACGAATGTCTGAGAGTCATCAATATTCAAACTTGCCTATTTTCGCCGAGCTTCGGCCCTTCAGGGCGAAAATTTCGTCCGTTTTGTCGAATCTTTGACCATTCGCAATTTTTACTGGAAGTGTGTAAATGTTTGAGTCTGTCGGTTCTTGGAAATCCTCCGTACCAAGAGGAAGGTCGGGAGAGCAAGGCAAGGGCCACTGCGAAGGGTTGGGGTAGCCAGCATAGCCGCACTATTGCTAACTATAGTACATCACTACCTGAATTCTCACTCGCCTTCTTATCGTGAACAGAGTATAATACAAGAGGTCGTAAAACGCCACTCCTCCTATACCTGAGGTTTGAGCTCAAACCACGGCCAAAAATCACCAACCCGCAGATCATAAACCCGGTCTAAATGCCACTGATGGTGATCGAGGAATGACACGCATACGGCTCCTTGAGTCAGTTTAATTTAATTATTCAAGATGGCTATTTACTATGAATTTGATTTAATTTGATTTCTCGTTGTTTTGTTTTGTTTTTTCCGTAGTTGTTGTTGTTGTTGTTGTTGTTGTTGTTGTTGTTGTTGTTGTTGGTGTTGTTGTTGTTGTTGTTGGTGTTGTTGGTGTTGTTGTTGTTGTTGTTTTGGTAGTAAAACGATAAAAAGAAATTAATTACAATAATTCAGATGTATTTTCTCCCCTGATAATTGTTATTATACGGCTCGTTCATACCACAGTTCTCACAAGCAGTGAAGCTCAATGTACTAAAATCGAAATAAGTAGAAAGTAAATAAATAATTTGAAACCCCTTTCTTTCCATTTTGGACCTCACATTTTTTCAGCCAGTGCAACGATTCTCGGTATGGTCCTTGAAAATTTGATCTTTGGCCTATAGATCTTTGAATAATTTTAATTTAATTACACGATTGGCTATCCATTATTAATGTTATTCCATTTGATTTCTCGTCATTTCTTATATTAAAACGATTAAAAGTGTCAATCGTTCAAACGCATTTTCTCTCCTGGTAATTATTCTTCTGTGGTTGGTCTGTATCACTGAAAAAATAGCGATCGTCAGATTTACCATAACTTGGTTTAAATTTTTGACGATCGAAGAAAATTGTTAAATTTACGTTGTACATTTTAACTGCATGTAAGGGTTTAATTTCAACCAATACATCTTAAACTCAAACCATGGAAAACGTAAAATTTACAATTTTCTTGGATTGTCGATTTAAACCAAGTTATGGTAAATCTTACGATGGCTGTTTTTTCAGTGACAGCTCTAAGTAAAGCTCAATTTAGTGAAATTGAAAACAGTAAAAATAAATAAATAATTGAGGACTATTGCAGTGCTTCACTATCTCATTCCCTACTTCTTCTTCTTTTTTTTTTTTTTTTTTTTTTGGAACCCTTCTCAGCGATTCTCCACGAAAAGGTCCTGAGAGTAAAAAATTGAATTTGTAAATTTCAAAAAAAAAAATCATTCCATGAGAATCTACATGTAATGAATGTAATGGAACCAATTTTGTTTTTGGTTTTTTTTGTTTTTTACCTGTTTTTTTTTTTTTTTTCAATTTTTTCATTATTTTTTTCCAGTTTTTCTGTTTTTCCTTGTCATTCTTATTTCTTTTGCTCTTTATTTTAGTTTAAATAACTTTTGTTTGAATTAACTTTGCTTCTATTAAAAAATTTCCTTCATTCTTAATCAAAAAAACCTAGTCAGAAATATGACTAAACAATGGAGGAAATGATAATTTAAGCAACAAAAAAAAAATAATAAAATGACTGCAGAGAGATTAAGCTTTGTAAAATCTACACCCTGAATCTATTACCTTTGAATTTTGAAAGAACAGAAATCAATTATCGGAAAAATTCGTAACTAGGTGACGTCCGTGACGATTTTCTGTGACTCCGTGACAGTGAAAAACAGTCAATAACTTTAAAAATTCACATTATTTTTTTCAGGTTGGATTTTCATTTAGTTTATACCCTTTGGGTTCAGTGAACCTAAATGAAACATTCATTTTTTTTGTGGTTTGCTACAAAATTTAATTTAAAGAGATGGTCTCAGAGGTGGGTAGCTATTTTTGGTGACGTCCTTGACAGGTCATTTTCTCAATTTAGTCGAAAACTGTTTGATACAATTTTGTGAAAATGGGTCTGTTGCAAACTTTTGCTACAGTGCTATAGAGTGTATAATCTAATGTAAAATCGCCTGAAAAGTCTAATGGTGGCATCAGAAAGCCATGAAATGCAATAATAAACTCACAAGAGGCGTTTAATGAAATCCAAGATGGCGGCAAAATATCGAGCAATCTATATGCATGAACCACGAACATTCAAGGATAGCCAACCTCACAAGATCCATTACAACCAATCACAATGTCAACAAACACATAACCTCTACCTTCAGGAGGTTGTCAAAGTTGGCAATCCTTGGAATGATCACGGTGCATACGTTCAGATTCCTCGATATTTTGCCGCCATCTTGGATTTCAATAAACGCCTCTTGTGAGTTTAATATTGTATTTCATGACTTTATGATGTTACCAATGGACTTTTCAGGCGATTTTACATTAGATTAAACACTATTAATCGTTGTAGCAAAAGTTTGCAACAGACCCATTGTCAAAATGTGACGTCCGTGACAAAAATAATCACTGTTCTTTCCATTTTGGACCTCGCATTTTTCAGCAAGTATAACGATTCTCGGTACGATCTTAATGAATTTGATCTTCGGTTATCTTGCTGACGTTTTCGGGCGGATACGAATGTTCCAGTTCAGTCTCTTTTTCAGCACGATTGGTTTCGCGACAATCGCAGCATCCACCGGCGTCATGATGATCATCACCGGCAGATTCCTCATGGGAATGGCAATTGGTGAGGGAATTTCAACTTTGCATGTTACTTTCATCATCTTACACTCACAATGAGAGAAATCACTTCTTTAAAAACAAGGGAACGCGTGTACTTGTGACAGTTTTTTTTTTCGCGCGAAGTAAAGGTATGCGAAGTAAAGGTGCGCGAGGGTTTGGCAGTAAACTTGACTCGTCTCAAGTAGAAATAAACTATAGCCATGTAATTACCCCTAAATTGTATTTACCTATATACACTATATACTATGTCAATATTATTCATCTACTCTAGTAAGTACATACATAAGCAAAAAGGTTAAATTTTGTCCCAGAATTTAACTACAATTAGATAGGAGTATAGCATATACTCAAAACAACACGATATATTTATAATTAGTATAATGTACAATTAGTTATAAAAAAATGCATTAATTCCAACTGTGGAAGTCTTCATAAAAAAAAAAAAAAAAAAAGTAAAGGTCTGATTGCATGAAGGAGAATCACTGTCACAACAAGGAATCTTTTACTTGTAGCAGCAGACATTTTCCTTGGGTTGAAGGAATTCCCCCTTGATCAATATTCCACTGTGCGGTTTCTTTAACACAAACGAAATACATCTTGGATTAAAAAAAGAATTTGCTCGGTGTATTCACGGCTCCATAATTATACTGGTCTGAGCAACGAGCTTTACCAATAGAAGGAGTCAGGCCATACATGTTAAAGGTCCTATCCAAAAGAGAAGCAGCATGGACGATCTGCACGGAAAAAAAGATTATTGAAAATAACCATACGGATACCTGATTTTGGCACCTGCTAGATGCTATGGTAAACTTGACCAGAAGTATGGTACATTTACCGATACTTTGAGTAAATTCGACATGCAATCAGGTAACATCACCTAGTACCTAGTCAAAACATAGCATACTTCTGGTTAAAATTACCATAACATCTAGCAGGTGCCAAAATCAGGTATCCGTATGGTTATTTTCACCGTAGTTTTTTTTTTCCCGTGTGCGATTCTGGTTTATTTGCCTCTTTGTATTTAACCTTAAATAAAACCATTGCGACAAATCCATTTGAAATCGGTCTAAAATGAGGATGCACGTGTTATAGAGTGGCTATATCTGGACACGGAATTTCAACACAACCGCAACCAGGTTTATTTATCGCGCAAATCTTTTTAAAAGAAACTTTCACGTCGATTTGTGTGTCCAAATAGCCACTCTAAAACACTTGTGATTTGCATGTTCGTTTAACACCAATTTTAAATAATTAATTTACAGGTTAAAAAATAAGAGCCTGTGTAAAAAATCAGCAGAGATTTTTGTAATGGCTGCTTCTGTGCTGCCTCCAGCGGCGGCTCGTGCAATGTGGCAACAATGGATTTCCTCCATTTAAAACTGTGTAAAATAATCGATTACTTGGTGAGGCGTAGCGCCTCACCCAGTATCGATCTTTTTGCATACGTTTAAATGGCAAAAGTGCACGGTTGCCAGATTGCACGAGCCGCCACTGGCTGCCTCAGACGCACGTCCAACAAATCCTTCCTATTGGTATTTATAGCTCGTTGGGTTTGATCAATATTTAACCAGTGGTGTAGCGTGCACTTTGACAACGTTGCAGTTAGCCATTTAAATCCATGAAAAAAATCGAACTGCTGGGTGTTCGATGAAAACCTTCCCCTTC
>VMOF01000013.1:12197069-12221706 GCA_011764245.1 Trialeurodes vaporariorum
TTAAAATCAACTATAGTACCCAGCTAAAATACTAATTTTCCAACTTTGAAAGGATCGAATTTGAACCGCCAAAGATTTGATTTCTGTCCATTGTGCGGCGGACCGAAGAATATCGAAAATCCGATATGGCGCGCGATACGGATTTTTCCACGTTAAAGGATAGGGAGACTTTTGGCGTTGCCGCTCCGCAATATATCGAACGAAGGGAATCCACCGTAAAACGAGACGCGATCATTACGTGCGGAAATCTGACAACGCACGTTTGCGACCAAGCCGAAAATTGTCGATTATTATGCAGGAAGTTTATGGCCAAAATCGATACGAAACCATAACAAAAACATGCAGTACTTACTGCATGTTAAAAAAAAAAAATCGAAAATTTGACCTGGGTACCCCCTTAAAAGAAATGGCGAGAAAGGAAGGAAGGAAGGAAGGAATGAAATGCATAATTATTAATAGCCACTCTTGCAATAAAATTAGAAATTAAAAAAACAAAAAAAAAAAAAAACAAAAAAACAAAAAAATAAAAAAAAAACAAACAAACAAAAAAACTACAACAAAAAAAACAAAACAAAACAAAAAAAGGTTTGCCACCTACTTGCCAATTTTTGAAGCTTATTTGTTATTACCTATTTGCAAGCTTTTAATTTTTCGACTTTTTACTCAATTGCAACAAACTGTTAGCTTTCTTCCCATTTTTTTTTGTTTTTGCTTTTTATTTGTTTATCGTATATTTTTTGGCATCATATATGCTTTCCTTTCCTTTGTTTCGTTGCTTTTATTGTTTTTTAACTTTTATTCCTTTAACTCTAAGGCCCGGTATTGCGAACCTCGGTTTGACTAAACCTCTAGTATGAATCTACTACAAAGGCCGATGGGTAGCCAACCTACTGGTTTGAGGGTGTACAGTGAGGACAAAGGAGACCCGGCTCTTGACCAGAGCAATTATAATCTGTTCACGATAAGAAGGCGAGTGAGAATTCAGGTAATAATGTACTATTTAGCAACAGTGAGGCTATGCTGGCTACCCCAACCCTTCGCAGTGGCCCTTGTAATCCCGACCTATCACTTGGCACGGAGGATTTCCAAGAACTGACAGACTCTAACATTTACACACGTCCAGTAAAAATTGCGAACGGTCAAAGATACGATAAAACGGACGGCATTTTCGCCCCTGAGAACCAAAACTCGACGAAAATAGACGAGTTTGAATATTGATGACCCTCAGAAATTCGATATTCGACGAAATACCCTCAAGTTAATTCGGACTGGAAAATACGAATGTCTGAGAGTCATCAATATTCAAACTTGCCTATTTTCGCCGAGCTTCGGCCCTTCAGGGCGAAAATTTCGTCCGTTTTGTCGAATCTTTGACCATTCGCAATTTTTACTGGAAGTGTGTAAATGTTTGAGTCTGTCGGTTCTTGGAAATCCTCCGTACCAAGAGGAAGGTCGGGAGAGCAAGGCAAGGGCCACTGCGAAGGGTTGGGGTAGCCAGCATAGCCGCACTATTGCTAACTATAGTACATCACTACCTGAATTCTCACTCGCCTTCTTATCGTGAACAGAGTATAATACAAGAGGTCGTAAAACGCCACTCCTCCTATACCTGAGGTTTGAGCTCAAACCACGGCCAAAAATCACCAACCCGCAGATCATAAACCCGGTCTAAATGCCACTGATGGTGATCGAGGAATGACACGCATACGGCTCCTTGAGTCAGTTTAATTTAATTATTCAAGATGGCTATTTACTATGAATTTGATTTAATTTGATTTCTCGTTGTTTTGTTTTGTTTTTTTCCGTAGTTGTTGTTGTTGTTGTTGTTGTTGTTGTTGTTGTTGTTGTTGTTGGTGTTGTTGTTGTTGTTGTTGGTGTTGTTGGTGTTGTTGTTGTTGTTGTTTTGGTAGTAAAACGATAAAAAGAAATTAATTACAATAATTCAGATGTATTTTCTCCCCTGATAATTGTTATTATACGGCTCGTTCATACCACAGTTCTCACAAGCAGTGAAGCTCAATGTACTAAAATCGAAATAAGTAGAAAGTAAATAAATAATTTGAAACCCCTTTCTTTCCATTTTGGACCTCACATTTTTTCAGCCAGTGCAACGATTCTCGGTATGGTCCTTGAAAATTTGATCTTTGGCCTATAGATCTTTGAATAATTTTAATTTAATTACACGATTGGCTATCCATTATTAATGTTATTCCATTTGATTTCTCGTCATTTCTTATATTAAAACGATTAAAAGTGTCAATCGTTCAAACGCATTTTCTCTCCTGGTAATTATTCTTCTGTGGTTGGTCTGTATCACTGAAAAAATAGCGATCGTCAGATTTACCATAACTTGGTTTAAATTTTTGACGATCGAAGAAAATTGTTAAATTTACGTTGTACATTTTAACTGCATGTAAGGGTTTAATTTCAACCAATACATCTTAAACTCAAACCATGGAAAACGTAAAATTTACAATTTTCTTGGATTGTCGATTTAAACCAAGTTATGGTAAATCTTACGATGGCTGTTTTTTCAGTGACAGCTCTAAGTAAAGCTCAATTTAGTGAAATTGAAAACAGTAAAAAATAAATAAATAATTGAGGACTATTGCAGTGCTTCACTATCTCATTCCCTACTTCTTCTTCTTTTTTTTTTTTTTTTTTTTTTGGAACCCCTTCTCAGCGATTCTCCACGAAAAGGTCCTGAGAGTAAAAAATTGAATTTGTAAATTTCAAAAAAAAAAATCATTCCATGAGAATCTACATGTAATGAATGTAATGGAACCAATTTTGTTTTTGGTTTTTTTTGTTTTTTACCTGTTTTTTTTTTTTTTTTCAATTTTTTCATTATTTTTTTCCAGTTTTTCTGTTTTTCCTTGTCATTCTTATTTCTTTTGCTCTTTATTTTAGTTTAAATAACTTTTGTTTGAATTAACTTTGCTTCTATTAAAAAATTTCCTTCATTCTTAATCAAAAAAACCTAGTCAGAAATATGACTAAACAATGGAGGAAATGATAATTTAAGCAACAAAAAAAAAATAATAAAATGACTGCAGAGAGATTAAGCTTTGTAAAATCTACACCCTGAATCTATTACCTTTGAATTTTGAAAGAACAGAAATCAATTATCGGAAAAATTCGTAACTAGGTGACGTCCGTGACGATTTTCTGTGACTCCGTGACAGTGAAAAACAGTCAATAACTTTAAAAATTCACATTATTTTTTTCAGGTTGGATTTTCATTTAGTTTATACCCTTTGGGTTCAGTGAACCTAAATGAAACATTCATTTTTTTTGTGGTTTGCTACAAAATTTAATTTAAAGAGATGGTCTCAGAGGTGGGTAGCTATTTTTGGTGACGTCCTTGACAGGTCATTTTCTCAATTTAGTCGAAAACTGTTTGATACAATTTTGTGAAAATGGGTCTGTTGCAAACTTTTGCTACAGTGCTATAGAGTGTATAATCTAATGTAAAATCGCCTGAAAAGTCTAATGGTGGCATCAGAAAGCCATGAAATGCAATAATAAACTCACAAGAGGCGTTTAATGAAATCCAAGATGGCGGCAAAATATCGAGCAATCTATATGCATGAACCACGAACATTCAAGGATAGCCAACCTCACAAGATCCATTACAACCAATCACAATGTCAACAAACACATAACCTCTACCTTCAGGAGGTTGTCAAAGTTGGCAATCCTTGGAATGATCACGGTGCATACGTTCAGATTCCTCGATATTTTGCCGCCATCTTGGATTTCAATAAACGCCTCTTGTGAGTTTAATATTGTATTTCATGACTTTATGATGTTACCAATGGACTTTTCAGGCGATTTTACATTAGATTAAACACTATTAATCGTTGTAGCAAAAGTTTGCAACAGACCCATTGTCAAAATGTGACGTCCGTGACAAAAATAATCACTGTTCTTTCCATTTTGGACCTCGCATTTTTCAGCAAGTATAACGATTCTCGGTACGATCTTAATGAATTTGATCTTCGGTTATCTTGCTGACGTTTTCGGGCGGATACGAATGTTCCAGTTCAGTCTCTTTTTCAGCACGATTGGTTTCGCGACAATCGCAGCATCCACCGGCGTCATGATGATCATCACCGGCAGATTCCTCATGGGAATGGCAATTGGTGAGGGAATTTCAACTTTGCATGTTACTTTCATCATCTTACACTCACAATGAGAGAAATCACTTCTTTAAAAACAAGGGAACGCGTGTACTTGTGACAGTTTTTTTTTTCGCGCGAAGTAAAGGTATGCGAAGTAAAGGTGCGCGAGGGTTTGGCAGTAAACTTGACTCGTCTCAAGTAGAAATAAACTATAGCCATGTAATTACCCCTAAATTGTATTTACCTATATACACTATATACTATGTCAATATTATTCATCTACTCTAGTAAGTACATACATAAGCAAAAAGGTTAAATTTTGTCCCAGAATTTAACTACAATTAGATAGGAGTATAGCATATACTCAAAACAACACGATATATTTATAATTAGTATAATGTACAATTAGTTATAAGAAAATGCATTAATTCCAACTGTGGAAGTCTTCATAAAAAAAAAAAAAAAAAAGTAAAGGTCTGATTGCATGAAGGAGAATCACTGTCACAACAAGGAATCTTTTACTTGTAGCAGCAGACATTTTCCTTGGGTTGAAGGAATTCCCCCTTGATCAATATTCCACTGTGCGGTTTCTTTAACACAAACGAAATACATCTTGGATTAAAAAAAGAATTTGCTCGGTGTATTCACGGCTCCATAATTATACTGGTCTGAGCAACGAGCTTTACCAATAGAAGGAGTCAGGCCATACATGTTAAAGGTCCTATCCAAAAGAGAAGCAGCATGGACGATCTGCACGGAAAAAAAGATTATTGAAAATAACCATACGGATACCTGATTTTGGCACCTGCTAGATGCTATGGTAAACTTGACCAGAAGTATGGTACATTTACCGATACTTTGAGTAAATTCGACATGCAATCAGGTAACATCACCTAGTACCTAGTCAAAACATAGCATACTTCTGGTTAAAATTACCATAACATCTAGCAGGTGCCAAAATCAGGTATCCGTATGGTTATTTTCACCGTAGTTTTTTTTTTCCCGTGTGCGATTCTGGTTTATTTGCCTCTTTGTATTTAACCTTAAATAAAACCATTGCGACAAATCCATTTGAAATCGGTCTAAAATGAGGATGCACGTGTTATAGAGTGGCTATATCTGGACACGGAATTTCAACACAACCGCAACCAGGTTTATTTATCGCGCAAATCTTTTTAAAAGAAACTTTCACGTCGATTTGTGTGTCCAAATAGCCACTCTAAAACACTTGTGATTTGCATGTTCGTTTAACACCAATTTTAAATAATTAATTTACAGGTTAAAAAATAAGAGCCTGTGTAAAAAATCAGCAGAGATTTTTGTAATGGCTGCTTCTGTGCTGCCTCCAGCGGCGGCTCGTGCAATGTGGCAACAATGGATTTCCTCCATTTAAAACTGTGTAAAATAATCGATTACTTGGTGAGGCGTAGCGCCTCACCCAGTATCGATCTTTTTGCATACGTTTAAATGGCAAAAGTGCACGGTTGCCAGATTGCACGAGCCGCCACTGGCTGCCTCAGACGCACGTCCAACAAATCCTTCCTATTGGTATTTATAGCTCGTTGGGTTTGATCAATATTTAACCAGTGGTGTAGCGTGCACTTTGACAACGTTGCAGTTAGTCCATTTAAATCCATGAAAAAAATCGAACTGCTGGGTGTTCGATGAACACCTTCCCATTCGACCTTTTATAAGAGTTTAAATGGACACAGAGCAACGTTGCTAAATTGCACGCTACGTCACTGTATTTAACGGGGTGCAAAATTAGCCTGTTCTTCGATGCATTAACGAGCTTCCTCTGCTGAAAGGTTACGGGGACAGGGAAGTAGAATTTCAGCAATAATTTCGAAGATTTTAATTTTTTCGACAATTTTTCTACTCTACATATATTCTCAGGTTCATTTTAACACATAATTTTTAAATTACGATGTTTTAAGCCTTGAAAGTGTGGTCGATTTAGCATTCATCGTGCTACGATAGCAACTACACCTATTTCAACGGGATATTCCTCCCCTACCTTTGTTTAAAACCTCTCTTTACAAGAATTAGTTTTCGTCATTTTATTTTCACTTAGCACGGAGAAAAATTTATATTCGGGGCTACACGGAAAAAAAACTACGGTGAAAATAACCATACGGATACCTGATTTTGGCACCTGCTAGATGTTATGGTAATGTTATCCAGAAGTATACTATGTTTGACTAGGTACTGGGGTGATGTTACCTGATTGCATGTCGAATTTACTCAAAGTATCGGTAAATGTACCATACTTCTCGTCAAGTTTACCATATCATCTAGCAGGTGCCAAAATCAGGTATCCGTATGGTTATTTTCACTGATTTTTTTTTTCCGTGTACCAGAATTACTTCTACGTTATAAATGCAATTCTGGTGTCTGTGAAAATATTGCTGGTTTCAACGAAAAATGTATTTTGAATATTACCAGAAATCAAGTTAAGGATACGCGAATTGCATTTAACTATTACGGATAAAAAATACGGATAGACCTGTTTAGAGCGACGTCATTAAAAAAATTGGATCCAAACAAATTCTTCAACTCACTCGCTCTAGTGGGGTTTCCCATAAGAAGCAGGATTCAAAGTTTTAAATGCAAATTCGTGCCAGTAAGCGACAGGTTTACTCAGATTTGATTACACATTGGGATTTCACGTACCTCAAAGTGTAATCACGTTTCAACAACATTTTAAAAATCACGCATTAATTAACATTCACGGCTATATCAAAGAAAGTCCTATGTTCTGTCCTTGTCGCACTCACGGTTTCTTATGGGCATAAAATTCTACGATATGTAGGCTTATTAGCATCATCAGTCATCACACCACGTCTTATACCTCGAGCAACCTTCGATACGAAGATAGGTTAGGATTATTGAGCGCCATGGCGGTGATACGCCCATAAGAGACCGTGAGTAAGACAAGGACAAAACATAGGACATATTTCGATATAATTGTGATTATAAATTCACGTGTGATCTTTTATAAATTATGTCGGAATTAAAAGATACTTTAAGGTACTTGGCATCTAATGGTGTAATAAAATCTGAGAGAGCTTGTTGTTTACTGGCACGAATTTGCATTCGAAACTTTAAGTCCTGTTTCTTATAGGGAAACCCCACGAGAGCGAGTGAGATGAAGAATTTGTTTGGATCCAATTTTAATCCTGACACCACAAACAGATGTTATTATACATTGCATGCTATGAAACCAGCGGGAAAAGCATGTCATGATACATAATAATGGCACACTTAAAATCACCCCGTCTTCATCTCACAGATGGGGTTAAACGACAAACTATCGCGCGACATTTCACCGCGGACATTTCACTGCTACGACTTTCCACCGTCGGAAAAAAAAATAGGTAAATAAATAAAGGAAAGAATAGGAAAGAACAAAATAAAGAACAAAAAAAAAAAACAAAAAAGAGTAATGAAAGGAAGAAAAATTGCAACTATTCCTTCACACTTTACCAGGCTTAGGACTGGCCAAAAAAAAATAAGTAAAAAATACTTTTTGGGCGTTTTTCGCCTGAACCTTTCCCGGCCGGTGGCGGAACACGGTTACGCTCTCCGACCGCTTTCACCACTTTTTCTCCGACGGAATGAATTCTGCCGCGGCATCTTTCATCTCGCCTCCAAAAATTGACGCACTTCCATATATCTTTGGCACCAATGCACTTTTCGTGGGTATAAAAGTAACCTTTGTAACCCAATGTTCCCTTCCCTTTACTACTGTCAATGATCTCGGCAATTTTTTCCCTGATGTTGCTAACATAAAAAAATAAGTCCGTCAAAAATGTTAAAAGCTATGAGTAAAAAAGATTTTCAGTCCGTCTAAACTATAAAAAACTATTCAGAAAAAAAAACTTAAAACCGATAAAAACACCCTCTCTGCCGAGTCTCACCTCTCTGCACTGTTTCAAATAATTCATCATTTGTCTTCATACTTTCATCTCCTGTACCTTCTTTCCCTCTTCTTTCATTATAAGCTTCTTCTCTTTCTTCTTCTTCCATTTCCTTTTTTTCTTTTTGTCCTTTATTCTCTTTTTTTTCCTTTATATTTTTTTTTCCGGCGGTGAAATGTATCGGCGGTGAAATGTCCGCGGAGAAATTTCGCGCGATAGTTTGTCATGGAATCCACAGATGGGTCTTCCGATTGTTCCAGGATCTTATTTCCCCGGCATCATTTACATAAGCGAGATATCTCCGCCCAAATACAGGGGCGCCTTTCTCTCTATCTTCCCGTTATTCACTGGAGTCGGAGCTTGTCTCATGTACATTATCATGGGTTGGCAGTCTTGGATCGTCGCCTCTTGGATCATGTCATTGGTCAGCCTCCTCGGTTTCTTTTCAACGTTCCTCTATTACGATTCACCCCAGTCCCTGGTTCAAAGAGGGAAAATCGAAGAGGCTCGGAAGAGTTTAAAGCGGATTGAAGTTCCGGAGAATGTTGAGACCAAGTTGAAAGAAATGGAGGCCAAAGTGGAGGAGAGCCGGAAAAATGTCGGGTCGTTGTTTGACAAAGGTGAGTGAACAGTCTGGATAAATCATCATATACCTAAAAATCCTAAACATCAGTTCGCAGGCGATAAAACTCACGAACTGGCGCAGTGCACTGTGGTCTGAGGTGAAAAAAAAAAAAAAAAAAAAAAAAATGTCCAAAAACACTGGTGGTTTTATTGTAAAATTTCCTGCAAGAATCACCCAATATACTATAGATATAGGTTAGTTTTTATTTCCCCCTCCATTGTCCAAAAAAATGAAAAAATGTCATCGATTTTTCATTTTCTCAAGTGGGGGTCCGCGGTTTTCACCGATCGTCTGATTGGTAGTCCAAGTCCGTGACCAAAAAAGGTTGGGAACTGTTGCAATACAGTCTATTTTATGATTTTAAAACTTTCAAATTTGCATTTTTAGTCATATATTTCATGTCCGACCCCTCTAATTGACTCGCTCCACTGTGTGACGGGAAAAAATATATCTGGGTTCTTAGAATAAATGTCCACGACCAAGAATGTCCAAAGTCAAAGTACAAACAAATTTAGTCCAGCTTCAAAAATATCCACGTGGGAAAAAAAGTTCATTGCCTTGTTTATCCAACGTAGAAGGTCCCGTGCAATGTTCGTCCAACATTAAATGAAGCCCAACTCGGTTTCTTTACAACGTAAAGTCCACCACATGTTTTGTCCGACAGAGCCATTAAAAACGAAGTCTTTATCCAGGTACAAGCAGTCAATTAAAAATCGGGGCTCAAGAATGCGTTTTGGCACAGGAATCTCATCTAATTTCCTCGGATTCTTGTGTCACGCAGTCACATTCTGGCGTCCCTGTTTTTTTGTCGGGTATTTTTTGGTAATTTTTCTTAAACGTTTACGTGGTCCAAAAACTCTTCTCAATAAAACTTATTAGGGCTCCTGTTGACTTACCTACAGCATTTTTTGACAAAATAAAATCGTGGATATTTTATACTTTGGACATATAATTACATTGGACGTAAAATGTTTGGTGGACATTGTTTTTCTGTGGACGTTTTTTCACAGCAGACATGTTTTTCTTATTGGACTTCATTTCCTAGGACAATATTTCTGGTCACCGATATCTGGCCACGGTATGCAATACGCAGCACACGCGATGAAGCCTATACAATCGATACGCGAATACAGGAATCTGTATTTCTCTCTCTCTCTCTCTCTCTCTCTCTCTCTCTCTCTCTCTCTCTCTCTCTCTCTCTCTCTCTCTCCTCTCTCCTCTCTCTCCTCTCTCTCTCTCTCTCTCTCTCTCTCTCTCTCTCTCTCTCTCTCTCTCTCTCTCTCTCTCTCTCTCTCTCTCTCTCTCTCTCTCTCTCTCTCTCTCTCTCTCTCTCTCTGTCTGTCTGTCTCCATTTGAACGTGTGTGTTATAAAAGGACTGAGATAGGGGCTATATAAAAGCCATTTCCTTTTCTAATCCTTTCCTAATACATGTGTTTTTTGTCAGAGAGAGACAGACAGAGAGAGAAAGAGGTATTGCTGTATCCGCTTACGGTATAATCCTCAAAAATCACAATACGGATGTCAGTAGACTCCTTAAATTTAGACAATGTAGGCCACTTGCAATACTTCAATGCATTGTGTCAAGTATTGCAGGTTGCCTACCTTAACCAAAATCTGACATTATTTAATTCGTTGACTGAACTAGATCATGACGCCACAGGTCAACATTTTTCTTAAATCTTTCAGGTTGCGGGGTGCTTTTGGAGCCTACCATCCGGAAACCGCTCTCAATGATGATCGCACTGTCACTTTTGTTTAACGGCTCTGGTTACTATATAATCGGTGCATTTTACACCGTCAATTTCTTGAATGAATTTCGGATTACGTTCGATTCGCAAAGAACGTTAATCACGATGGCAGTGATGAAAATTGCATCGTCTTTGCTGTCTACTTTCCTCTTCCTTCGATGTGGACGGAAAACCTTGGGCGCTGTGTCGGGATTCTCATCGGCAATTCTTCTCTCTATAACCTTTGCTTTCTTGGTGTTTAGACCTGAATACCCTGCCCTTGCCGAGAAGTGGGATTGGATACCAGTCGCTTGTTTAATGATTTTTTCAACGTTTAGTACAGGTAACCGCGATGTCTCTTTCAGAGGACGACGGCGCACAGTGGAGCAGGGCTGCCATTTAGCGTATAATCAATGCTATTTTTCTATTCGCCGATGATTCCACCGGTTGAGAAAAGATTACACAGTCCAGTTCAGTGTATGACTGTAATGCACGAAAATACTCGCATCTGTAATCTTTCCTTAATCGGTGGAAACTCCGTTGATAAATTAAATTATCCGCAAGTTTTTTAAAGTCATCGACGACTCCATCGGTTGAGAAAAGATTACAGACGCGAGTATTTTAGTTCATTACAGTCATACACTGAACTGGACTGTGTAATCTTTTCTCAACCGGTGGATATAATCGGTGAATATCAAAATAGCATTGAATATACGCAAAACGGCAGCCCTGCGGTGGAGCGAGTCAATGGGAGGGATCGGACAATCGGACATGGTATATAATTAAATAAAACTAAAGATTAAAAATTTGAATGTTTTTACCGTCAGAAAACAAACTGTAAAGGGTGATTCTTGTAGAAATTTTACGATAAAACCAACGAAACAACTTTTAAACGTCTACATCGGGTATATTCACAAATACGAGGGGCGTTCAACTTATAAGTTTCCCTATTTTTTACCTCTGGCCCTGTTGGTGCTAGAAAAATTTCATTTATACGGTAAAATCTGCCAAATCCTCAGCTTTTCAACGGTATTTTTGTTTTTGAAATTTGAGCAATTTTCGTAGGAGAAAAAGCTATATTTCTACACCCGTGTCATAAAAGTCCCCCGCCAACTTTTTCAGCAAAAAGTATTCACCTGTTTTGAACAACACAACGTACACAAGTGTACAGAATTTTTTGGGAAAATCAAGGGATTTTGTTAGTTGAGTTTATGGAACAAGGCCCAACCATCAATTGTGGCAAATATCGGGAAACACTCAATAAATTCAGGAGAGCAATCCAGAACAAGCGTCGAGGAAAACTCTCGAGAAGAATCAACGCTCCTTCGCGATAATGCTCGCCCTCACAGTGCCGCCGAAACTGTTGCGTTGATTGGAAAGTTTGGCTGGGATATTTTGTCACATGCTCCCAAGAGTCTGGACCTTGCCCCTCCAGATTTATCACCTATTCCCGGAGCTCAAGAAGAATCTTTGAGGCGTCAAGTTCCAGTCAGATGACCACCTGAAGGATACCGTGATGAATTTTTTCAAGTCCTTAGACCGAGAGTTTTTCGCCCAAGGTATTGAAAAGCTGGTTCATCGCTGCGAAAAATGTATCAATCTGGAAGAAAATTATGTGGAAAAGTCGTAAAAATGGAATACTTCAAAAATAAAATGTATCTTTTATTTTAAAGTTTTGCGTTCTTCATTCCAAGTGTCAAAGTTACTTTTTACTTCCCAACTCAGAAGTTGGCGGGGACTTTTTCGACACGGGTGTAGAAATATAGCTTTCTCTCCTACAAAAATTGCTCAAATTTCAAAAACAAAAATACCGTTGGAAAGCTGAGAATTTGACGGACTTAACCATATAAATAAATTTTTTTTAGCACCAACAGGGTCAGAGATAAAAAATAGGGAAACTTATAAGTTGAACGCACCTCGTATATACTTGTTGAGTATGGGATTGAAGAACAGAGGGGGAGGAAAGGAGGAGAGAAGAAAATATGACTCACCGAAAAAAGACAGGAAAAGAAATGGTAGGAAGATGGAGGATTCAAGGAATTAAATGATGAATATAATTAAACACTTTAGAAAGGAAAAATTAAGAACAGAGGAAAATAAAAGAGAGATGGAGAACAATTAATAATTATATTCTTTTTTTGGAGTTGAGAGGAAAAATCAAGGAGAGAGAGCGAGAGTCACACTAGAACTGGACTGCAGCTTTTAGTCTACGGCAACAAGAACAGAGGGGGGGGGAGGCACCGAGGGAAAAGTCTCTGGACTATGCTTACACAATACTCATTTAAAGTTGCAACGCCGCAGATAGGAGTATTTGCCTCAAAAACCTGGCCAAAAACCCAAAATTCAAATTTCGTCAAAAAATAAAAATATTTACGGTTTTTTTAGTGCTAAGTAACCGCCCTATGGCGTACAGGATGCGTTAGGACCCCAAAGTTGGTGTACTGTCGATACGGCATCATGGAAGTGAGCGTCCAAGTCACCCTATATTTTTCATCGCTCGGTGCTCTGTTATTATAATAGGTAAACATTTTCCATCACGAACATGCGTTGGTGCATCCAATCATTTCGACAATTTCGGGTGATGTTTTTGAAGGTATGCACTTAACTTTCTTACCAAAAATTTTTCTCTCTCTTGCATTTTAGACCATTCTACAACTCATTAAAAACTGACGTCAAAAAATATCCAATTTCAGGCGCTTGATAAACAGAAAAAGGTCATTTTGAATACATTCCGGGCAGAACACGGCAAAACCAAAAGAGGAAGTTGAAAAAGACCTTCTAGGAAGATAGTTACTGAAATGAAAACTTGTACAATGTTGCACATTTTTTCCGGCAACATTTTGAAGGCAAGCCTTTTTCATGAAATAAGCTGCAATAACTCGGCAAAAAAATGCGATATCGATCTTTTGGTTCGTGCCAAAATTCCTCATTTGTTACGCCTTTTCCAACCATAAACCGCGCAATAGGAGTTTCGAGTTCAAATTAAAAAATTAACCAAAATAAATTTTCCAATATTCAAGAACACGCAAATATTTTTTGGCCAGGTTTTTGGGGTAAATAATCCTACGTGCGCCGTGTCCCGGCCTATCCCATTGACTCCCTCCACTGTGCGACGAGACGTCTCCGCACTCTCATCAGTGGCGTCGCGTGCAATTTGGTAACGTTGTATTTTGTCCATTTAAATCCATGGGAAAGGTCAAATGCCAAGGTTTTCACCGAACACACAATACTTCGATCTTTTTCATGCTTTTAAATGGACGAACTTCAGCGTTGCCAAATTCCGCACTACGTCATCACTGACACTTGAGCACATTCGGCCAGATGATAGACACTTAATTAAGCGCATTTTCGAGGATGTAGAATGAATAATCGCAAAAAGTTCGCATTAATTGTTCGATTTAATAGCCTTTTCCGTTCAAAAATGCTTTAAAGGGGAAAATAAATTGAATCAGAGTTTGTTTGGAACCGGAGCGGAGGTCCACGGACGGCAATAGGGCTGTTACACACTTTTGCTGTAAGCGTTTCAAGGGTCGATGCACATGCAAATACTTGCAAAATCACTATAAACTCACGAAATCCACTTCGAAACTCATGAATGATTAAACATTCGCAAGCGCAATGGCGGCGTTGGGCACTAATACTGGAAGATTCCTATCCCAATTTTGTCACTTTCTCTAAGCTGACAAGCAACATTCACAGAGTAATTATTCGACACCAGAGTCAAAGGAAAGACGTCTCTTATCGGCCTTGTTTTTATGGAGGTACGCACGGAAAAAAAAATAGAATTTACCACATGCATAGTTTTTTTTGGAGTCGGCTATCAAGCATGGTAAATTTTACCGACACATGGAAAATTTTACCGACATATGGAAAATGCAACGTACCTTGCGGTAAATTAAGATAACCTGTTGGTACATTTCACCACAACGTACCAGCAGTCAATTAAAGAATATTACTGAAATATGTGGTTCCTCGCGCGCCAAGCGGCCGAGCACATACATTTCAGTCCCATTCTTTCATTGACTGATAGTACATTGCATTTACCACATACATTTCAGTCCCATTCTTTCATTGACTGATAGTACATTGCATTTACCACATACATTTCAGTCCCATTCTTTCATTGACTGATAGTACATTGCATTTACCACATACATTTCAGTCCCATTCTTTCATTGACTGATAGTACATTGCATTTACCACATACATTTCAGTCCCATTCTTTCATTGACTGATAGTACATTGCATTTACCACATACATTTCAGTCCCATTCTTTCATTGACTGATAGTACATTGCATTTACCACGTACATTTCAGTCCCATTCTTTCATTGACTGATAGTACATTGCATTTACCACATACATTTCAGTCCCATTCTTTCATTGACTGATAGTACATTGCATTTACCACATACATTTCAGTCCCATTCTTTCATTGACTGATAGTACATTGCATTTACCACATACATTTCAGTCTCATTCTTTCATTGACTGCATGATAGTACATTGCATTTACCATACTTGATAGCGGACTCCAAAATCAGCTATGCAGATGGTAAATTCTGCCAGTCTTTTTATTCCGGGCAGTATTATTAAATGGGAAACTCCCATATTTACCGCCCAACATTGCCATCACGCTCAAACGTTTGAAAGCATTATTTTGTGGGTTTAGGAGTGAATTTCGTGAGTTTTTAGTGTTATCATCGTTGTTTTCGCAGGTTTTTACAACTGAATCGACACTTAACCCTTAACTGCAGATGAGCCCAGATCTGGAACAATTACTTTGAAGCCTTACCTAAAAGTAGGGGACTTGAGTTGTACTGTCGCTGCATGGTGGGTCACGTGTGGAACAGATACTAAAAAACGAGTAAGAATTGTCGATTTTGTCCTAGAGCGCGCAGCACAGGATAGAGAACGTGCAGAGTGGTTGAAAATAGCTTACTGAAAATCTGATAGAGATTTTCCGATTTTCATTGTTATGTTTGGGAGTAACGCAGGGGTACCATATACAAAAAAAAAACAACTATTGAAACTTACTAACTTATTTTTTACTACTTTAATTTTTTTTTCTTTTTTTTTTTTAGCCTGAAAACTTTATTTTCAGTTGCATGGATACCTAAATGCGGGTAAAGCCATATTTGGAACAATTAATATTCAGGCTCTTTACCATTGAAATATAATGGAAAGAATTTTTTCACTATTTTTCCCTGTCTCAAGGATCAAAATTTTATTGTACTGAAAAAAAAAAAATTATTTTATTGAAAAAAAAAAAAAAAAAAAATCATGCAGTAAAGGGTTAAACAGTCTATATAGACGCGATTTTTCTCAAAATCTTACTACCAAGAAAAAGACGGCTTATCTGTAATAATTTTTTATCTTCACGAAGGTTTGAAAATTGTTTTCATTTTTCAGGACTCGGAATCTACCCGTTGCCGTGGTCCCTGCCGAACGAAGTGTTTCCCCTCAAAATCCGAGGGGTGATGGCCGGGTTTTGCTTTTTTGTTCTGAACATTGTCATGTTCATCGTGGTTAAGATGTACAACGTCATGATTGACGGGCTGGGACTTCAAGGAACTATACTTTTGTTCATCGCGTGTTCGCTGCTTTTCGGTTTTGTCTCGCTTGTGTTTTTGGTCGAAACACATAACAAAACACTGGACGAGATCGAGCAGGAGTTTTTGAAGGCAGACGCAAAACACTTGAAAAAAATTGATCTTAGCAGAAAAGATTGTCATTGATGGACGTTGGTGGCTCTTTTTAGTTATGTTACTGTCAAGATCAACGAGCTTATATACCAGTGGCGGCTCGCGCAATGTGGCAACAACGCATTCTCTCCATTTAAACCTACGTAAAATAATCGATCTTCAGGAGGTGCAATTGCAACCCCCCAAATATCGATACTTTTGCATAGGTTTAAATGGAAAATTAGCATGGTTGTCAAATTGCACGAACCGCTACTGTAATATACCAATAGAGGGGGCAATGCACTGAGTTGAGGACCTATTCTTTCAAGAGCCCTACCTTCTTATCCGTAAAAAGGAAAAAATAAAACTTAACTTAATGATTGTGCACACGTTAATCAGCGCGACAGAGCTTTGTTGATCATTAAATATTTAACCACGAGCAATTTTATTAAAAGGAATGATACTCGCTTGTGTCCGAGATAAGAATTTGATTATCAACTTTTTTTAATTTTTGAGAAATTGCTCCTTCACATGAAAAATGTGACACCCCCCATAAAAATTCAAGGAAAGAATTCACAGAGTGAAGTGAAGGTGGTCATGAACATAGCTAAAAGACACGAAGAAAAACTAGTCGACCATCCTAACCCCACCATTGACGTACTGCTCGATAATGAGAATCTGAGCAGGAGATTAAAACGTCGGAAAACGTTTGAAATGTCTTCAGGTCGCTTTCTGAAAGAATAAAATATAAAAATGTACATTTATTGAATTCATGTTACTTTCCAACATAAATTAGAAGTAAGCAATCGGCAACTACATTGTCAACTGTGTTAGGTTATTTAAATTAATAGACAGAATACTGTCAAATATTCGCTTCTTTTGCGAACAGGTGCAGGGTTGAGTGAGTCCAATGCACATACAAATGAATAAATAAAAATACATTGTATTTCTTGACTGACACAAAACATCCTCATTCGTAATATACTGTTTTAGTCAGGAGCGGGAAATTAAATCAAAAATGACCGATCAGATGTCGGATTCACGTTTAAAAAAGAATCTAAGCCGATCAGATTCCTGGATTTTAAATTCCCCGCTGATCACTATAAGACAGTCTATTCCATACACCTGTTTATTCCTTAATATGACTACGCGCACATTATTCACAAGTTACATCACAGTATAAGTAAATAACTCGTTCAAAGTAATACACGAAATTTTAGAGATAAATGGTCAGTTTGGGCTGCAACACATCTGCGTTTCGTTTCATATGCGCTTGAAAAATGGAGCTCCAATCGCTTTCCCGATTTGATTCATTGAACCTCATTCGTTAAAACCTCATTTGTATTTGAACGGATAAAACGAATCAGTGGCAGTTCTTGCAATGTGGCAAGAACGGATTCCCTCCATTTAAACCAACTTCAAAATAATCATCAATCAATGGTATCACTAAATCCCTGAGAAATCGATATTTTTATATTGGTTAAAATAGCAAAAAAAAAAACGTGGTTGCCAATATCACTGAAGTGAATCGACTATGCAAATCAATATATATACACCATGATCAATGCATCGCCCAGCAGAGTCCAGTGCAGCGCGAAACATGTGACAGGTGTCCTTTTAAACAGCTCAAAGGTTGCGACCTATCGAAACAACAGCCAACAGATGCATCGCATTTCGTCGTAAAGTCGTTTTAATGTCATGCACATCGGTATTTTCGCGGAATTTAACGTTAGAGTTTATTTTCACCAAAAAACTTTTTCACAAAAAAAGTAGTCGAGCGGCCCAGTCAGAAAACGGCGTTCAATTTTGCTTCTTGGCAGGTTATTATTCTCTTTCGGCGTTCAAAGGTACTGATATGTTTCATTGAACGCCCAGTCAAAATTCTTTCTCCCCTCCCCCCTCTCGGTTCTCCCTGCTCTTCCCTCTAGAACTTGGTACAAGTAGTGCAGTTTCTTTGAAAGAAAGTATTTCTCTTTCGGCGTACAAAGGTACTGATATATTTCATTGAACGCCCAGTCATGAATTTTCCCCCTCCCTCTCTTTCTCTCTCTCGACCCCTCCATCCCCTTTTTATTTGGTGCTTCGTAAAAGATTCTACGCTGCATGTAAAGTTGCATTCGCTCTTCAAGTATAAAAGCAAAAGAAAAAACGTAAGTAAAAAACTAATTAAAATAAAAATAAAAATTTCAAAATTACAGGAGGGGAAAAAAACTGGGCCGGTTGTTCTTCTCCCCCCCCCCACAATCAGTCTTCTTTCCATGCCTTTTTAACAGGGGCTTTTTACAGAAATTTCTACGCTGCATCTAAAATTGCATACTTTCTCAAATGAAGGCACTTCAAAAACTCGACCGCAGACGGTTTAAAACTGGTCCGAGTAATAAATGTTGCCAGTAATAAATAAAATAAATGTTGCCACAAGGGGCAAATGTATCGGTCAGGGACCAAATCTTGTTAGGTCCCGAGCTCTCTGATTGGTCGAAACCGCGCGCAAGTGCACGCAAGTCGCAACGCTCGGGATTTAACAAGATTTGGTCCCAGGATAAAAGAACAGTGTGAGACTGAAAGCGGGAGGGAGAGAGAGGAGTGAAAGATTCAAAGGAAAGAAGTGAAAGGGAAAGGAGAGAGGTGAGGGTTCTTCCTTTACGGACAGGTAATACAAAACAACCGGCCCAGTTTTTTTCCCCTCCTGTAATTTTGAAATTTTTATTTTTATTTTAATTAGTTTTTTACTTACGTTTTTTCTTTTGCTTTTATACTTGGAGAGCGAATGCAACTTTACATGCAGCGTAGAATCTTTTACGAAGCACCAAATAAAAAGGGGATGGAGGGGTCGAGAGAGAGAAAGAGAGGGAGGGGGAAAATTCATGACTGGGCGTTCAATGAAATATATCAGTACCTTTGTACGCCGAAAGAGAATTACTTTCTTTCAAAGAAAGTGCACTACTTGTACCAAGTTCTAGAGGGAAGAGCGGGGAGGAACCGAGAGGGGGGAGGGGAGAAATAATTTTGACTGGGCGTTCAATGAAACATATCAGTACCTTTGAACGCCGAAAGAGAATAATAACCTGCCAAGAAGCAAAATTGAACGCCGTTTTCTGACTGGGCCGCTCGACTACTTTTTTTGTGAAAAAGTTTTTTGGTGAAAATTTCAGGAGTTTTGAGAAGAAAAACTTAACATTTATTTTTACACCTCTCTTCCAGTGCTCAAGCAAATGCACTTTTTTTTTTTTTTTTTTTTTTTTTTTTTTTTTTTTTTTTTTTTTTTTTTTTTACGTTAATAATTAAAAAACCCAAAACCCAATGGGTTTAAGGAAAAACCGCCGTCAAGTCTTAACACTAATTGTTTTCACTCAAAAAAAAAAAATAAAATAAAATAAAAAAAAATAAATAAATAAAAAGGCAATTTTTCATCGCTGAAATACTTATGATATCTGTTGCGATCAAGTCTCTGGTGTATTTTGATTTTACCTCTTAAAATCGAAGTGCCCTTCAATTTCTCGCCAAAATAAGGATGATATCAACACAGCGATCAAGTCAGTTTAGGTGCTCCAAAAATTCCCCCACATATGCACAGCTAAAACCCCTTCAATGATATCGATGCAATTTCACCAGTTTTACTTACTTTTGATTACTTACCGCATGTATTGACTTTGATTAGCGGCCAATTAGGCTTGCTAAAAAGAAATGCTTCTGGCACCAGTTCACTCCGATATTTAATAGGGCAGACGAGGTTCATGGCCCCTTTTGACTCCGGGTGTTTTGGCCGAGAAAATTTTCTACAAACTTTTTTTAAGAAAAAAAAGACTTGACCCGGGCATTTTTTTACTCCCTTTTTCTTGAAATCTCCGCTGGTCTGGGGTTTAAAAGACACTATTTGGGGCAATTAATTAAATGAGGATTTACAAGAGCTAATCCCTTTTGGGAAAATGCCCACTTATTAGATGTCTCCTCTTTCTACTCACGGTGAATTTTTTATGAAAAGGGGATCGAAGCTTAGAAAGGGAACATTTTTGAGTCATAGATGAGCTCATCTTTAACACTATTCACTATCAGGGTTTTGAAAGTTAAAACTTGGGAAAAAAGAAGAAAAATACGTTTTCTGTAGGGACCGTTTATTTCTTTTTCTTTTCTGTTTTTTATTGGTCGGCGGGGAAAATTTATGTGTTTACTTTTTGAATGGAGCAGGTGAATGAAAAAATTTCACGAAAGAGGATACTTTCTACAAGGCAGCAAAAAATGCCGGCTCGAGTCTTTTTTTTTTTTTAAAAATTTTTTGTAAAAAATTTTCTCGGCCAAAACACCCGGAGTAAAAGGAGCCATAAACCTCGTCTGCCTTTTAAAATATCGGAGTGAACTGGTGCCAGAAGCAGTTTTCTTTTTAGCAAGCCTAATTGGCCGCTAATCAAAGTCAATCTGCGGTAAGTAATCAAAAGTAAGTAAAGCTGGTGAAGTTGCATCGATATCATTGAAGGGGTTTTAGCTGTGCATATGTGTCAGGCAAATTTTAGGAGCACCTAAACTGACTTGATCGCTGTTTTGATATCATCCTTATTTTGGCGAGAAATTGAATGGGCACTTCGATTTTAAGAGGTAAAATAAAAATACACCAGAGACTTGATCGCAACAGATATCATAAGTATTTCAGCGATGAAAAATTGCCTTTTTATTTTTTTATTTTTTTTTATTTTTTTTTATTTTTTTTTTGAGTGAAAACAATTAGTTTTAAGACTTGACGGCGGTTTTCCTTAAACCCATTGGGTTTTGGGTTTTTAAGGTCATATCAAACATTTTTCTATCTAATATTCCCCATGATTTTTGAAGAGGATTTATATCCATTTGGACCTTGATGAGGCCTCGCCTCTAATTGATCGAGACACATCTAGCGGACAATGTATGGTGTATCCAGGGACCAAAATTTTTTGGGCTCCGTACGAAAAAGCCCAAAAATGTCACGCACTGAGAAATTAAAGGGTTTTGTTCCTCGCAATTCAAAGAGACGTGGGCTCTGCAGAAACTTCCTTACGGGGCGGAGGTGGAATGAGAAAATTTGGCCCAAAACCGGTTTTTTTCCCAAAATTTTCGGGGGGGGGGGGGGGTGGGCGGTCTGCCCCTTTTTTGCCAGCGCGCATGCAAATTAAAATGAATTGATAGGTAAGAAAATAAAAAAACCATTAGATTGATTTAGCTTGCTTGCCCTTTGTTTGTTTCAACCTCACGCATCCAAATTATGATTAATTCGGAGGAAATTAGTTTAAACAAAAATGCAAGTGTTTCAGAGTGGTTTTGGACACATCATTTTTTTCAACTGTCCAGGTGAGTAAATTTCGCTTGTTTTTTGTCAGGTGTCAGTTTTTTTTATGGCGTAAAATCCCATGCAAAACAGTTACATAGAATTCTGTCCTACAGAGCCACTCTTTTTTTAAAACCAAATTTTAGGGGGATCTGTTTTTTTTTTTTTTTTTTTTTTTTTGCTTTTTATGTTTAAAAAAAAAAGGGGAAAAAAACTTGCACGTATGAATTGTCGGTAAGAGATTTTTATCGTAAAATCATTGCTGCCTCCCAGGGGGGAGGGGTAGGAGAGGGGGAGCAAAATTGCATTTGACCGCCCTTTAAAATTGTGAAATTGAAGACGTTTTTTTTGCTTGTATCCTGATTTTTCCGCCTTTGGGAATACGTTTCTAGAGATAAACCCCTTTTTTTTCATTTTTTTCTTGTTCACCCTAAAATTTCCGCCCGAGGAAAGGGAACACCCCCCCCCCCCTGGTGCACCACTGCAACGCCCCCGGGTTTCCTCAAAAGCACGTCCTGGAATACCTCACTGTACCATAATTGTGAGTATTTTCAAAAAATAAAAACGAGCGGATGTGAGCGGAGAGGAGTTCAGAGAATGTAAACAAATGGCCCCTGACGGCTGACAAGGAGAGGGTACGAGTTGTGGATCACCGATTTGGTTCAAATTTACTACATATAGTTCAGGGAAAATAAACGAACCCCTATTTTGTCGTTTGCGCCAAAGGGCAGTCGTTTCGTCAAAAAAAATTTTGAAAATCGGAAAAAAATGGGTAAAAAATCGTGTTTTTCCCAAGTAACGCTGATGTGCCCGAATTACGGCCCCCTCTCCCCTCCCGGATCAATTGCCGAGGGTACCCTTCTCGCTCACCACACTCGGGTCCCGGATCGAGTCCCGTGCTGCATGTACTTTTTCACACCCCCATTTTTTTTGGTTCTATTTTAATCGTCTACCATTTGCTCTCGAATATTTAATCATCTTTTTTTAGCATAAAAATTTAAGCAATAAGAACGGAAAATTTCATAATTACAGGTAGCAGTTTCTAGCATTTTTTTACGTTCTTTTTTCTTTCGCCTTGCATAAGGGCTTTGTCTGACTCTTTTTGAATTGTATACAAACAATGAGGTGCCCGGGGAAGCGGACCCCCCGGGTTTTTTAAAAAAAAAAAAAAAAAAACTTATAAAAAAATAAAGAAAACCCCAAACAGGACGAAAACTTTCATTAGAATCAGACCAAAGGTACCTTTTGTGCTTTCATTTCATAAAAATTTAATTGCTTAGGCCATACGCGCGCGAGTCGGGGGGGGCCGGGGGGGCCGCTTCCTGGGACCTCATATTTTTGTATACAATTCGAAAAAAGTCAGACAAAGTCCTTATGCAAGGCGAAGAGAAAAAAGACACGTGAAAAAATGCCAGAAACTGCTACCTGTAATTATGAAATTTTCCGTTCTTATTTCATTAATTTTTTGCTAAAAAAAGATGTATTAAATATTCGAGAGCAAATGTGTAGACGATTGAAATAGAACCAAAAAAAAGGAGTGTGCAAAAAGACAGGCAGCAGCGGGACTCGATCCTGGGACGCCGAGTGGGGTGAGCGAGAACGGTACCACTCGGCAATTGATCCGGGATGGGAGAGGAGGCCGTAATTCAGGCACATCAGCGTTACTTCGGAAAACACGATTTTTTTACCCATTTTTTTCCGATTTTCAAAATTTTTTTTTGACGAAACGACTGCCCATTGGCGCAAACGACAAAATATGGGTTCGTTTATTTTCCCTGAACTATATGTATGTCAAATTTGAACCAAATCGGTGATCCACAACTCGTATCCTCTCCTTGTGAGACGAAAGGATCCCCTACATTCAGTGATTATGGCAAAATAAGGGCTAAATTTGGGAGTTTAAAGCTCAGTTTCATAGTCTTGACGCTTTAAGCTTTCGATAGAGACCTTATTTTTCAAATTTGGTTCGAGATCTATATTTTTTACGATTTTTTGAAACTCGGGTGTTTTACACGCGTTTTGTACGGGCGGTAAGGTCGGCTTGGATGCGTAGCGATTGACCACACTGTGGTTTATCTAGTCACTGTAGACAGCGTGTGATTTGTGGCTCACTTTATGAGCGGATCATGAACTTATATCAAGTCACGTGCTAATATCCAAAAGCAACAGCAAAATTATTATTATAAACAAAACCAAAGTTTTTTGAGGTTGGCAATGTTGGCATAATGGCTCATACAGTCCTTTAAAATTTACTCCATTTAAAATTCGAAAAAAAAAAAAAAAAAAAAATCGAAAATTTCATGGTAGATATACGGACGATGAGCGTTCGCCTCGCTCAATTCCAAGCGGACACGGAGTGGCTGGACTCGGCGGCGCGGCGAGGCGCTGAGAGACGGTTACTTTTCGTCTTTCAACTAAAGTTTCAGCCTTATGCTTGAATAAAATGGATTGAAAGCTATGGAAGTATCATCACCAAAGCATTCTGAATCCGTCTATATAAGGTTATATGGGGTTTTTTTCAGCGTTTAACCGCTAGGTTGAGTAGTTACAATGAAAACGTGATGATTTGATGATCATGGCCGTTTTGACTTTCGATCGCAGTTTTTTGAAGATTTGAAATTTACGAGGCCATCAATCCAAAAAAGCCGCCGTCATTCCTTAGATCGTTGAGGGCCCGTTCCAGCCATATAGGGGTTTATAAGGTTCTGAGGTCTAGTAAAGGAGAAAATCTACGGGAATCATGCCAAAACCCTGCTGAGGGCCATTTTCAAGATGTTTGTTGTAAGTATAAAGGGGGCCGCGCTAGCTACCGTTCTGTATTAAGACTTGACGGTGGGGCTATCGCCCCTTATAATTAATTATATTTTATTTTGAGCAAACCCCCTCCATTCTTCTGATAGTTGCTCCTATCCTCACCTTCTGCAGTAAAGTGCCTTGATCGACTGACAGTTGCAGTTCCATTTATAAATGGGTAATATGAACGAGACCACCGCAAGAAACCAATTAATTTTCTCCCTTTCTATTTTTTAATAATGAAAGGAAATTCGGTTCAGTATTGTTTCTTTTGAGTGTATCTTATCTAACCTAGAGTCCCTGTTGTATATACTATGACAGGCAGTGGCGTACGCAAGGGGGGGGGGGGCTAAGGAGGCCAAAGCCCCCCAGACCTCCGAATTTTTTGGGGGGAGGGGGAAAGGGGGGGGAAAAATTTTCCGTCAAACGCTCATCAGTGCGAGGCCCCCCCCCAAGAAAATTTCCCGTGTACG
>VMOF01000013.1:12222206-12300189 GCA_011764245.1 Trialeurodes vaporariorum
TTTTGGTGGCGCTTACCAGAACGTCATTAAACGTCTACGGTGTGTTATACTAGGCCTATCAATTACCAGAATTATGTTGACCAACGCCTGAATTTATTTTGATCGCCACCAGAATTGCCGATGCCACAGTAACATTTTTCTCAGTGTAAGCTGATAAGCTGTAACTTTATACTGCACTATTTTCGCCGCGTCCCCTCGGCAGCAGACTTGGTTCAACGGTAAGGTGCTCGACTCGCACCCGCGAGGACCCGGGTTCAAATTCCGGATAATCAGGTAACTTTTCGTCTTCGGGTCATTCCAGATTAAAAGGGAACAGAGGGTCAAAATTTAAATTTCAAGGAAAACTGTTTCTGTTAACATTTTTAGACTCAGCAGAACTTCAAGTTTCCGAAAATATATAGTTTTCATATCTTAAAAAAATTTTAAGACCGTTTTGTAGCTTATTTTGTACCTATCCAGATTCTGTGAATCACTCGCGATTTACAGTGGAAAATTGGCAACACTGTATTCTGGGTTTGTTTACAATTAAAAGTTTTGAGGTTTTGTGTGATAACAAAACTATGCTCCAGAAATGTGGTCTCTGAGGTCCCAATTAAATCTGGTAAGTATTTCTTTATTTCATTGTACTTTAAAGATTTGGTGTGCTTGGTGTAACCTCCGTTACAATTATTAACGTTTTTTTAGATTATCTAAGAGAATAAAAATTTGTTTAAAGATGATTTTTGTATTCACTGCAAGAATATGATTTCCTAGCCTCCTGAATTTTTGTAGATTTTTCCCCCTATTTTAAAGCAGGAAAAAAGTGTAACGGAGGTTACATGTAACGGAGGTTACATGCAACTGAACTTTCATGTAACCTCCGTGACAGGTAGCAATATGACTCAGAGAGCTTACACAATTGATATTATTTGTTCTTAAACGAATTAATCTGATCTAAGTGATAAAATCAAGCATGATATCACTTAGATCAGATTAATTCTGTGTAAGCTCTCTGAGTCATATGGTTACCTGTCACGGAGGTTACATGAAAGTTCAGTTGCATGTAACCTCCGTTACACTTTTTCCTGCTTTAAAATGGGGGGAAAAATCTACAAAAATTCGGAAGTTAGGAAATCATATTCTTGCAGTGAATACAAAAATCATCTATAAACAAATTTTATTCTCTTAGATAATCTAAAAAAACGTTAATAATTGTAACGGAGGTTACACTAAGCACACCAAATCTTTAAAGTACAATGAAATAAAGAAATACTTACCAGATTTAATTGGGACCTCAGAGACCACGTTTCTGGAGCATGCCTTTGTTATCACACAAAACCTCAAAACTTTTAATTGTAAACAAACACAGAATACAGTGTTGCCAACTTTCCACTGTAAATCCCGAGTGATTCACAGAATCTGAATTGGTACAAAATAAGCTACAAAACGGTCTAAATACTTTATCCTGAACTTAAACTACTGCTTAATTTTAGGGGAGAGGGAGAGACTAAATTAGAGTCAAAATAATCAATTTTGGGGGAAAATTTAAAAAAAAATACTTTCAGAGTTGACGTATGCAATTAAAACCTTTATTTCCTGAATTTTGAGTTAAAAAACGAAATATATTAATGGAAAATGTGTATGCCCAGCTACTGGGACATGCTAAAGTTATAATTCATGCAAGGAATGCCGGTACAATTTGATTTGGAATGAGAAACCAGTGTTTAGGCTTACTGTGTAACCTCCGTTACAAATGGTTGTAACCTCCGTTACAAAATAAATAATTTTTTTTGGCCCAAGTTTCAAGTTTTTACAGAATTCTAGGTATGTGAGGTCAAAGCACATATTGTTGGGTTTCACTCTAATTTTTTTCAGAACTCTATCTCTTCATAGAGAACTGAGTTTTGCAATTGATTACTGGAATCCGAAACCCACTTCCATCTGAGGTAACCTCCGTTACACACTTTGATCGAGTTTTTCATGAAGAAGAAACAAAATAACCTGGATTTGAAACCATGCAAAAAATTGCTCTTACTTGCCTGCTTAGTTTCATGCTATTAAAAAATGTATTTAGTGAAAAGAAAGTAATTAAAACTTGATTTTTAGGTGTACGACTGTAACCTCCGTTAATCTGGAATGACCCCTTCACAATTTCGTTTCATGTGTTCATTCTAGGTATTTCCATGTATTCCAATGTCTAATAACTACTTCTAAGTAGCGAAAGTTGTAAAAACAAGTGAAGAACTACTAAATAATCGACTCAAACGACCGCATATTTCTTTTAATTTATCTAGTGGCATTCTATATATTCTATACCGATGAAGTCGGCATATTGGACCAAAATTATCGTTATTATCATCACTCACATCGGAAAAGTTCTCCGGTCGCATGAAGAAATCGGTTGAAATTACTGTACGCCTCAGTTGTTTCAAACGAGAGCTCGGTAGATTTAATCGTTAAACTCGGTATTTTTAACCTATGGGCTCGGTAACATCGGCCTGGCAAATCTAACACTAAGGCTTGGTAAAATTCACCGCTATTAGTGGTGATCAATATGAGCCACTGTTAGTGGTTAATTTCACCGATATTAGGGCGAATTCGCCGGCGGTTTTTTTTCCGTGTGATCACTACTTAAACATCATTCTTGGGGGTATGCTGCCCCCCAAAAAAAATATGGGGATCCATGATTTTGACTTTCATTTTTCAAAACTCGGCTGACCTAAAAGTTAAAATTTATTTGAACTTACCCATACGTTCTTGTGAAATCTTTTATTACGTATACCGATACAAAAAAAAAACAAAAAACAAAAAGCAAAAAAAAAAAGAATAAAGAAAAAACAAACAAAAAAACCTGTAAAACTTGTTACGTTTCATTGTTATGGCTTCGTAAGAATAATTTCCAAACTGATTATTTTTTCGTGAATGTACAGTCGGCGCATTAAATAGTGTCAGTCGACGCCTTAGATTACGGCACATGTAGTATGCAACCTGCATTGCTTAAATTCGTTGAAATAAGTACAGCTGGTTACCTACCTCAGCCAAAATCTAAGGCGTCGACTGACACTATTGATTTTGTCGACTGTAACAGTAGTGGTTATAAAAAATGGTTATAGTAGTAACAGTGGTTATAATAGCATAAATAAGAATTTGGCGCCCTCCCACGATTTTAAAAATCGCGCCCACTCCGCGTTCTTTTTCTCCCTTCCCACCTAGTTCCTCTCCTTCATCCAGTGGCGTCGCGTGCAATTTGGCAACAGCGTATTCTATCCATTTAAACTCATGTAAAAGATCGAATTCAGGGGGTGCACAGTGCACAAGGAAAATTCGATATTTTTAATAAGTTTAAATAGAGCAGTTGCATTGTTGCCAGACGGCACGCGACGCCACTGCCTTCATCATTTAAATGATTCTGCTCTATGATATTTTCACGGTTTCCGAATTCACAAAAATGATTATGATGTATCAGTGTAGCGCAACACTTAAAAGTTGAGGGGAAATTACACGGAAAACTCCTATGAAGAGAAGACACGCCCCCAACCGGGAGTTACTATAAGTGCTCAGAAAAAAATGCTTTCGTAGCGCTTACAAAATCTCAAGTAAAAAATGATCCAAGCAAAAGACTTTAGTAGATAGAGCTAACCAAATGTTTTGTACGCCAAACTAAAGAGATTTTGATGGGCGAACGAAAGTCTTTTCATTGGTTTTTTCAGCGCTACCAAAGTGTTTTTCTCTTTTTTATCTGTGTAGGTTTCAGTGCACCGGAGATCTGACGTGGGTCCAAAATACGTTATTAAAACTCGGGTTTCCGCGTTGTAACGTCACAACACACACGATATTTTGCAACTTTACGCGAGGGTACCAGGTACCTCCGAAACCAAGACGCTTAGGAAAAAACCAAAGGCACACTTGTTCTTAGCTCATCATGAACTTTCATTTTGTTTCTTAAAAAAAAAAAAAACCAACATCAAATTTCAGATTCTTTCAACTGCTGCATTCAGTGAGGGAGTTTCTCTTCTTTTCTGTCTTTGATTTTGCGCCCCTCCAGGCGGTGGGGGCTACGGGGGCGTTATTTACAACTCTGACAATAAAATGACGATTACTGAGTTGACATATGCAAGAGTGAAAGAGCCTCAAATGCAAAAGATATGAAAACCCTTGAGGGCGATTGACTCCATTCACCAAGCTGAAGCGATAGAGGGGTCACAAGGGAGGTTTTGGAGACATCACTTTTTTGTCCATGTGTAAGAGTCATGAGTTGACCCTTACGAGTATCGGTCCCCACGAAAAGTCTGATCACCCGGCCCCCCTTCTCTACCCATTCGCGCCCAAACCAGTTCATGTAACCCCCCCCCCCGCCCCCCACGCGCATGAATGGTCCCCGGGCCCTCAATCCAAAGGGCCGTAACTGGGGTCCCCAAAAAACAGGAGCATTAATGAACCGACTAAACTTTGCCCCACAAAATTGCCCTATAATTCTCTTGATGCCACTGCCACGCTACGCGGCGCGCTGTCACCGCAGACCGGGGAAGGGGGGGGGGGAGAGGGCTGGAGACGCATCGGATGCCGGGTCCTCTTGAGGCCCGAGCCCCACGACAGCAGGCGCGATTTCGTGCCCCATGGACGGCCCTGACGATGAGTACACCGATGCACTATGATCTGAGGTCGTCAAAAAGTGAGCAAAAATCAAAGTGTAAATTCCTCATCAATTTATCATTCATAAACTTTCAATCCCAATTTTAATCAAAAAAAAAAAAAAAAAAAAAAAAAAAAAAAAAAAAAAAAAAAAAAAAAAAAAAAAAAAAAAAAAAAAAAAAAAAAAAAAACACTTAAAGTAAGCAATTTAAACGTATAGAGTTTGAATCGGAAAGTTTTAAATTGAGTTTAAAAAGGACGACAACGATGATTTTTGATGACTCCCCCCCTGATTTTAGGCCACTTTTTAAATATCTCAGACTCAAAGACATTATAGAAGAAGACTGGCCTCTGCTATCTCTTTGCACGGGGGAAAAAGTGAAGCCGGTCTTGGCAGGGCTGATGGGCTGGGCACTTCCCCGCGCGGGGGTATGAACCAATTTAACATTAGCTCTTATGGAGCTTCGCTCTTCAAACCTATTTTAGTCAATTATTTCAGCGAATGACAATGTCGAGTCTCACATATGTTATATAGAGTATGTAACGTACATTTTAACCGAAAATTTGGATCAATTTAAAGCGTCCGTTTTTAAAAATCGAAGTTAACGATCGGTCGGTCATTGTTTACTTTTGCACCCGTAACCTCTCTGCCGTACTTTCAATCGTAAATATCTAGCGGATAAATTGACCGAAACTTTCTTTTAAAGTTCGTCAATCTCAACTTTGGCATAATCTGCATATCATATCTACGTACTTTTGAAAACTAACAGTAATTAACATTCTTTTGAAACAGTTTTATTTTCGGCTCCATAAGCCGCAATGTTAATTTTGGGTTTATACCCCGAGCGGGGAAGCCCTGCCTATGACAGTAACCGGCTTCAAATCTCGCCGCTAGGGGGCCCGTCTTCTTCTATAATGTCTTTGCTCAGAATATATAGAGCGATGAGTACTTTTTGAACCCCCACGAAGTGCGCAGTGGAATAAGTCGATGTGACGCGGGTCGAACATGAAAATTTAAATTTCTAAAAATGAAATTTGAATGTTTTTACAGTCAAAAACCCAAAATATACATATAGGGTGATCCTTGTGAGATATTTTACGATAAAACCAACGTATTCACTTTCAATCTTTTTCGTTCCGTATTAACAAAGATATACGCATTTAAAGTTGCCACGCAAATTTCCAGCTCCCATTGACTCGCTCCACTGTGCGCTATTACGAGCTTGCCGTTATAGCAATTTTGTGAGATTATTACTGAATTTTAGACTTTCTCTGAGTGATTTGGTTTTCGTAATCATCGCGGGGTTTTACAGCAAACTGGACAATTCATTTACTCACAGCAAAAGTTTGCAAGAGAACCATTGATACAATAAATTGTCATCCAAAAAAAAACCTTGAACATTCTCAGGTCAGTATAGAACGATAGTATTTGGACGAGACAATATATGTGTAAGTACATGTAAGAAGCAACTTGCATGAGAGGGGAGAGTTCGAAACTCGCGACAAGGGTGGAGCGTGGCGTGCAGTAGCGTGGAGCGTGGCTCGCAGTCGTGTGACCATGTCTGGTCAATGGCGACTAGGCGAAGCGAAGGTGGAGCTAGCTGCTAGAGGTGTTTCACTTCTTTCGCCCATAGATGGCGCGTCTAGCCGTTTCAGAGTCCGTTTCTCGACTTTAAAAACAATCCCTGTTTTAATGGCCTCCCGATGGTGACAGTATTATGGTAACTCTTGACTCACTTCATTACGCCCAAATCTTTCGCCTTTTACTAAAGATTTCCGTGGGGAGGGTCAATTAATGAGTCTAATCTAATTTTTGGAATGCCTGACGAAAGTCGGGCACATTATCATCATCTGTTCCCATTTTTACGGTAAGTGCATTGAAGGCATACTAGGATTCCTGATTCTCTCCGAAGCAAATCGATCAAGGTAGATTTTAATCGATCTGATTCATGAATCGACTCCCAGGAATCGATTCTTTTTACCAACTACAAAAATTGATTCGGTTTTAACGATTGTCCACTCCGAATCTGATCTCCTGCCAGAATCGCCACCCGAAAATCTTTCGTTGTGATGGTACCCGATTCCCGCCTATTCTTTTCAGAATCGAATCGTCACGTGATCGATGCGATTCACTGATATTCCGGCCGATTCTTTTCAGAATCGAATCGTCACGTGACGATTCACTGCTGTAATAAACAGCAGGGCTACCAGCTGCTGCCGATTCTCTTGCTATTGATTCACAACAATGATCATTCCCGATCCAATTCACCTTTGTTCAAGATGAAAAACGTGGGTTCGAATTTAATTGTATTTGCGATTTGGTAAATTCATTGAGGCAAAAAAGCGTAAAAAGTTAAGACGATTTTTCCGATTTCGATTCAGTGCCTTAAGGATCGATTCAATTCAAGAATCGATTCATGAATAGAGATCCCTACCATAAAGTATATGAAAGTTTTTATCGTCCTTGAAGCGCATCAAATCCCAAACTTAAATTTAAAAAAAAAAAAAAAAAAAAAAAAAAAAAAAAAAAACAGTTTAAAAAGACAAGTGGCACATCAAGGAACGTTCCGCTGCGCTGATCCATTGGTGTCACCTACGGCGCCGCCATCTTGCCGTAAAAATTGATTTTCAGGTTAAGTTTTGTAGGTAGTTTCCGGTCGCTCCGTGAACAAACTCGGGCACCGCCGCGCCAGAAACGACCTACAAAATTTAACCTCAAACCTTGGAATCTGCCGTCCAAATTCCGCTGTTTCCCGGGATTCTTTCTACCCTGCATGGCACAAGGTGGACCAGCCCGCTACCACTCTAAAGTTATAGCTCATTGCATACAAATTGTTAAAAAGAAGAAGTAGCGTAAATCGTGAATGAAAGATCTCTGGAAAAAAGACGGATTCAGCAATCTAGCATCAGAGCATTCTCCCCATTCGATTGCATGAAAAATAATCGATTTGTCACGGGGCTACAGCCCCTTCAAGACTCGATTGTTCATCATACATTCAAATAGGAAGAATGCGCAGTTTCTAGATTGCTTGATCCGCCTCTGGTTCTAGAACAGAGCTGCCGTTTATGATTAATCGCATTTTTCAACTCATCGATGATTCCTCCGGTTGAGGAAAGTCTACACAGTTCAGTTCAGTGTATTATTGTAATGCACAAAAACACTCTGCTCTGTAATATTTATCTATCAACCAGTGGAATCATCGATGACTTCAAAAAACTTGCGGATACTTTAAATAATTAACAGAGTTTCCACCGATTGAGGAAAGATTACAGATCAGTATTTTTGTGCATTTCAGTCATACACTGAATTGAACTGTGTAATATTTTCTCAACCGCGCGGTGGAATCATCGATGAATTGAAAAATGCGATTAATTATATGCAAAACGGCAGCTCTGTTCTAGAAGTCATCGCCCCCACATCGATCGCAAAAATCGTGTAAGCATCCTAGTCATAGCGCGTTAAAAGCGATTCATATTAATCGATATCATAAAAACGAGGAAGTTTTTAAGTATCTCTACATACAGGCAAATAGAAATGATAATTTTGTCGATAAGCCTCTCATAAGACTGCAGCAGACGACTTTAAAAAAAAAAAAAAAAAAAAAAAAAAAAAAAAAAAAAAAAAAAAAAAAAAAACACTTGAATTTATTTTCAGATTATCCGGAGAAAGTGGGTTATCTATAGAGAAAAAAAGTATGCACCAAAATTGCATGATTCTTTAAATCTTTAATCTTCATCCGCTGTTTAATTCATTGCGCGAATTTGATACGGGTTAAAGCGAGAAAAATCTATGCAGTGGTCGTGAGTTCTGATTTTTTCCGGCTTCATTTTATTTCCTTTATACGTATATAACTATTTAAAATTATGTTAACTTAAAATTATACTCAGTTAAACAAAATTACTCAATTAAATAAAATTATTTAGTTAAATAAAATTACTCGGTAAATTAAAGTAATTTATTTCTCTCGCATTTTGTATCAATAATTCAAGTCTTTGGTCGCATATCGTACTTAAACTGCAGAGGAATGATGATAAACGTAAGATACATTGAAAAGCATTATTTTTTACTTTTTCTGCCTCTTGACTCCACCGAACGTTTTGATTAAAAACGATGGCAGCAATTTTGAATTTGATTTTTGTGTGTGGAAAATCAGTTAAATAAAATTACTCACAAGGGGAGAGTCAGTATGGTCCGCCGCCGATTTTGATTAAATTTACGCCAAAATGTAGCTTATGTGATGCTGATACACGATTCATCGTCAAACCCCCCCCCCCCCAGAAGCCTCAAAGTTTGCCTTTTTTCTACAAAAAATATCCCGAAATTGCTACCACCAACGATTCAAATTTCAAAATTTCACAGGTGTCCCCCCCAGAAAAATTTTCTGGATCCGCCACTGCTCCCCCGAAAATGCCCCCTAACATTTTTTGAAATTCAGAATTTTCGGGCAAAAATGGCATGCGCGCTCAAGTTAAGGATTTTTCGGTCCCCAGATACTGAAGCTGCGTGGCGCAGTCGCCTACGGCACACTATCTGGTATTTGACCAAAAATGCTGGCATAAACTAAAAAAAAAAGTAGCTTTGGGGAAAAACTGTTGTGATATTCGGAATCTACATAGATTTTTGCATTAGAAACTTGTATTGGGCGGGTGTAAACTGGATTAATTCACCTAGAATCCACCAGGGGAAAAATCAGTTTTACCACCGCTAAATTTAGCCTCAGCACGAGACTATAATCAAAGTAAAAAAAAGTGTTTCAAATGAAGTCAAAACAAAATTTTTGGACATGGGTCGTCTTCCCGAAGGTAATTACAATCAGTTTATGCCTATTTTATACATTTTTAATTTGAATTTGATATATTTTTGCTACTTCCAAGTTTTTAGCTAATAACGTAAATTTTCCGATTTTCATGAGAACTTAAGTTCAAACATCCCGCCACATCCCGCGGGTATATATATGAGAAGCAGTAGTCCTTAGTGCGTACTAATAGGCCCTGAAGTCAGAAGTTGCGGAAAAATGCGGCCTTGCCGGGAAAATTAGTCTGAATTCTGCGTTTTTCCACGAAATTCTCGTTTTCACGTGTTATTAGGGGTACATCGCTACAAGAGTGAAATTTGGCAACACCGTCCAAATGACTTGAAACTCAGTATCCAGGGGTATTTTTTAAAGCTGAATTCAAATTTTGCATCAGCTAATCAAAATTCGAAAATCCAAGATGGCTTCCGACCGATTAGCCGAAAAATTTGTCGGCCATCTTAGATTTTAGAATTTTTAAAAATTGATGCAAAATTTGAATTCAGCGTTAAAAAATACCCCTGGATGCCAAATTTCAAGTCATTTTGACAGTAAAAACAGTTTATGCCAACTAACTCGGTCAAATACCACATAGTGCGTGCGGCACCCGGGCACCACCCTACTATAGAGCTCGTTTCACGAAAAAAGGCAGATGACAGATCATGCGGCTTGCTGCGCAAAGACGTGTTCGCGTTCCTGCACATGCGCAAAAACGCAAAATCGTTTCTGCGCAGTAAATAAACCAATCTGTCATCGGCCAACTTTCGTGAAACGACCTCTACCTGAGGAGGGAACGAATCCCAGGACCGACAGCTATATTTTTTGCGAATGTCAACTTTCCTACCATCCTAAAATTGCTCCAGTTTTTTGAGTCTTTTTTATGCCTATCAATCTTGTCTCGTCGCTTTTTCGCGACTTGTCCCGAATGCACGGCAAAAAAAAAAAAAAAAAAAAAAAAAAAAAAAAAAAAAAAAAGGTGTCATCCAAATTTTTGGAGGGCCTGCCGGGCCTCCCCCCCAATCAAGTCAGAGAGATAAAAATGTTTGTTTAAGATTCACGGCCAAAAAGAAAAAAAAAAAAAAAAAAATGGTCATCCACATTTTTGGAGGCCCCTCGCCCCCCCCCCCCAAGGAAAATCCTAAATGGCTCCCCTGAATATGAGTGTTGTCTGCAGTGTTACATTCCTCCCTTTTCCCCTCTTAGAACTTAATTTATCTTCTTTTGCCTTCCAATATTATCAGTTTCTAACCTAAAATTACTTGGTGCCAATCATTGGAACATGATGTGCAAGTAATTGACAGTGACTACAAATCACTGCCAATCACTGGTTAAGGCCAAGTTTTGCTGTACCTACCAGTCCTGGGCACAGTAATTTGTCACTCTAAAAAATTAAAATTTTTGACTGAAATTTCACAGAAAGATGCAGAATTATGTCTAGAACCTGATAAAACTTGAATTTTCATCATTATTTTGAATTTAAAGCAAAAAAAAGCTTAAGACACGAGGTGCTTGCGCTTACGATTTTGATTAGAAATCCTCATTTTTGGCACACTGTCTGAGGTGCTTGTGTTCACTATTTTTTTTCTCCTTCTTCCTTTATCCTTCCACCATTATGAATGTCTGTGGCTTTACCTATGATTCAGCTGTTGAACCTACATTTTTTTAATTCAAGAAATCACCAACAGAAGTCAATATAATCACTAAATTATTAGAGACTGCCAATCACTGGTACAGTGCCATTCACTGGTGCGTTTACCTTACATTGGCGGTGACCCAGAAGAGCAGAGGGGACGTTTTGAGAGCCCTGTGCCTTGCCTGCAATTAAACGCCCACCACAGAGACGGGTCTGCTCGTAAGTTTGTTTCCCCATTTAAACGAACGTTGGCGGTGCCACGGAAGAGCAGACCGGGCGAATTGAGAGCCCCGCGCTGCGTCAACCGTTAAAAGCGTTTAAAACCGACAGGTCTGCTCGTAAGTAGCTTTCCTACATAATATTACATTTGCGGTGCCCCGGAATAGCAGAGCGGACGTTTTGAGAGCCCTGAACCTTGTAGAAGATTAAAAGTCCACTAAAAAGACATGTCAGCTCGTAAGCCTGTTGGCCATTAAAATTACACTAACGGTGCCCCGGAAAAGCGACGGAGACGTTATGAGAGCCTTGCGCCTTGTCAACGATTAAAAGCCCAGCAAGAAGACGGGTCTGCTCGTAAGTCTGTTTTGCCATTTAAAATTACATTGGCGGTGACCCGGAAGAGCAGAGGGGACGTTTTGAGGGCCCTGCGCCGTGACAGCGGTTCAGAGTCCACCAAAACGACAGGTCAGCTCGTAAGTTTGTTTCCCCCGTTTAAACGAACATGGGCGGTGCCCCGGAAGAGCAGACCGGGCGAATTGAGAGCCCCACGCTGCGTCAGCCGTTGAAAGCATTTAAAACGACAGGTCTGCTCGTAAGTCTGCTTTCCCATTTAATATTACATGTGCGGTGCCCCGGAATAGCAGAGGGGACGTTTTGAGAGCCCTGAACACTGTAGAAGATTAAAAGCCCACTAAAAAGACACGTCAGCTCGTAAGTCTGTTCTCCCATGTAATATTACATTGGCGGCGCGGCGCCCCGGATTAGCAGAGGAGACGTTTTTAGAGCCCTGCGCCTCTTCAGGCTATTAAAAGCCCACCAAAAAGACAGGTCTTCTCATAAGTCCGTTTTCCAGTTTAAAATTACATTAACGGTGCCACGGAAGAGCAACGGAGACGTTATGAGCGCCCTGCGCCGTGACAGCGGTTCAAAAGCCCACCAAAAAGACAGGTCTGCTCGTAAGTTTGTTTCCCCAGTTAAACGAACATCAACGGGGCCCCGGAAGAGCAGACCGGACGTTTCGAGAGCCGCTGTGTTAGCCGTTAAAAGCATTCAACAAAAGGCAGGTCTGCACGTAAGTCTGTTTCCCCTCATAAAATTACGTAGGCGGTGGCCCGGATGAGTAGATTGGACGTTTTGAGAGCCCTATATGTGCCTTTTCAAACGAAAGAGAGGAAAAATAAACAAACAAAAAATATAGAAAAAAACGGGTATAAAACCGGAAAAAAACATACACAAAATTGGTTCCATTAATTTCATGATATGTAGATTCTCGTGGGATAATTTTTTTCTTGGAAATTTACAAATTCAATTTTTTACTCTCAGGACCTTTTCGTGGAGAATCGCTGTAGGGGTAATGGGTCTGTTGCAAACTTTTGCTACAGCGCTATAGAGGGTACAATCTGATGTCAAATTGCCTGAAAATTCCAATGGTGGCATCAGAGAGCCATGAAATGCAATAATAAACTCACAAGAGGCGTTTAATGAAATCCAAGATGGCGGCAAAATATTGAGCAATCTGTATGCATGCACCACGAACATTCACGGATAGCCAACCTCAAATATTGATCACAACCAATCACAACGTAAACAAACACATAACCTCCACCTCCAGTGAGGTTGTCAAAGTTGGCAATCCTTGGATGATCACGGTGCATATATTCAGATTCCTTGATATTTTGCCGCCATCTTGGATTTCAATAAACGCCTCTTGTGAGTTTAATATTGTATTTCGTGACTTTATGATGCCACCGATGGACTTTTCAGGCGATATTACATTGGAATAAGCACTTTTTATCGCTGTAGCAAAAGTTTGCAACAGACCCATTGGGGGTGACCACATTTTCAGGGGTGTTAGTACATATATTCAGCTAGCGAAAAATGCCAACATACCCGTGACGCTCGTTGAAGCTTCGGCTGTGGGTCTATATTCAGGTAACAACGTCATTTTTTAAGCTTTATTTATTTAAATACATCCTTCGGGTGGGGGGGGGGGGGGGGGGGGGAAGAAAAAAAAAAAAAAAAGCTAAATAAATTCAGGATAGTATGTCAAATTGCAGTCTATAACGCACAAACTGAGCGGACGTTGTCGATAAAAAGACTAAAGCAGCCTCTTTACAAGGGTTTTGATATCAAATCAACAAACTACTAGAGTTTTTAGCGAAAAAACAGAAATTCTGACTTCCGCCGAAAGAACCGAGCTTTGCTCCCATATAAATGCAAAAAGTGTAAAATTATCATCCCAGTCGTTTAGTTTCGACCCTCACGAATGGATTTTGTCAAGTTTGAGAAGTTTCGAAGAGGTCGGTAAAAGAGGTTTTTAAGCGGGCTAAAGAGGTAAATTATTCTACTAACTCGCCTTAATCGAGCTGAGAGCTGCACAATTTTCACGCTTATGCAATGTTGTAATTAGTTTTACGGATAAGGCCCACTGCTGGCATTTTTCAATAACATTCTCTGGATAAAAATAATTTTCGGTAAATACCCAAATGCGCAAATCCCAAAAGCGCAAATCCCCAAATGCGCAAAATACTCTTTTGCGCATATGGGTATGTTCTGGGCAAGGAAAATTTGCGTAAATGGGTGCATTTTACTGAGGACACTTTCAGTCACAATGCTATTTGAAAATAATGTTTGATGTGGCAACCATGCTAACTCTAGTGAGTAAATGTGGAATGCAAAATCGGAGAATTTTAGTGGCGAATTTTAGTTTCATGGACACTTTAGAAAAAATTTTGCTTCATCTCATCCAAACATTTACTCCTTCATCGCTGTTCTGCAAGCAGAAACTTATATCAAGCTAAAGTCTGCTTTTAACCGATATATGCCCAACTTTATTTGAACATGTTGGGTGTTTTCTGGTGTTCTTTAAAAAAAAACACCAACTTAGAGTTAAAAGTAAAAAATTAAATTTAAAAATTGTGAAATTTTCTGCTCCAGCTAAATTAGAGGTGCTGAAAGATCACAACATTGAGTTTTGAGTAAAATTGGTCTAAATTTACTGTAATTTGGTCCCAAAAAAACCATTATATGTGGGTCGTTAACGACCCAATGGGCATATATGGGTCAAACCGCCAAAATCAAATTCCAAGGGAGAGAGCAAATTTAAGCAACTACTTTCTTCACACTCTCAGCTGTTCAGTAATCAACTCACGCTCGAAAGTTATCTGAAAGAAGTGGGTTGCAAATATACAGCGTTGCCAGTGCATTAGGTAAGAATTAGCAATTTAATTATCTTTGCGGTTTTGGGTCACATCTTTTTACATTAGCATTTGCGCTTTTAGGCATATTTCTCGAGATCTTTTTTGCGCTTTTGGAACATCGTTTTTGCGCTTTTGGGTTCTAGTTTTCGGATTTTTGCGCTTATGGGTGCTGTCCTAATTTTCATTAATCAAATATTTTAAATGAAGTGAAGTAAGTTAGTTAAATTGGGTGCATATTAGACTTGGCTGTTGCTATACGGTAGCCACAGTTACATGCTCTGCTTTTAACAGCTATCCATGAGTAACCTTTGTAAAACTATAACTTAAGGGAGTTTGAACTATGATTACCAAATCACCGGCCAAGTCTCACAGTGCTGGACCAATTATACGTCTCTCAAAGACAGTCTCACAACTGCACGAAATTGTGGTGTTTCACAGAGACGTCTGTCTATTCGAATGATCGGATCGAATCGAATCATATCAAAATAAATACAAGGAGTAAAATTTAAAGGACACTGAGAAAAAATTTCCTGTTTCAATGCCCGGAATTCCGTTCCGGAAAGTATGGACCAAATTACTAGTCAAAATAACAGGAATTCCGGTTCAAGTATCAGGAATTTCGCAAAAGTAACGGGAATTCCGGTTACTCCGCTTAATACTCTCGTGTACGGAATTTCGGTTAAATTTACAGAAAAAATTTTCTCTGTGGAAAATCTTACTCGTAGAAGCCGTCTATTCTGCGGCTAAATACCGTGAATCCTGGCAAGGCATCGTCAACGGCCATCCCACGTTGAAAGCACCGGTTCTCGTCCGATCACCGAAGTTAAGCAACGTCGGGCGTAGTTAGTACTTAGATGGGAGACCGCTTGGGAACACTGCGTGCTGTTGACATCTATATTTTACTGGAATAGCACGGTAACAGCGAGTAATACAAATACATTTTCCACTGCCCTCTGAGGACTAGTTTTGCCCAATCAACAGAGCAACTCTGATGATTGCAAACTAACTATTAACTAGTGCCGAGAAAACTAAAGGGGTCGTAGTTCCACTGGATTTGACGGCAAATTGTTACGCGATTAGTCGCATTTTGCTTTGTCATCGCGATGGCGATTTTGATTATTTTTTTACGTTAATATGTTTTGTCGCATTTTAATTCTGTTTGCACTCTCAAAATGAGCACATTTAGAGAGTTCAAACAGAATTACACATATTTACGTAAAACAAATAATCAAAATCGCCATCGCGATGACAAAGCAAAATACGACTATTCTGTTTTTCTCGAGCTTTCCGTTGTAGCGATTGCTGATCCCGAATCTGACACTTTCCACAAAAGTGATTGCCGCAAAGGACCTCAAGATGGGGTTCTTCTGAAATAAATCCATTTTCGCATCGGTTTTTTCACAGGATTATCGCGAGAGCACCAAGGAGGTGGTTTTTTTTTTTTTTTTTTTTACATCAACTAACATGTAAACTTTTGATCACTCTCATAGACGAACATGCAATTTTTTGCCATCAAATGTTCACGAGTATCGGAAGAAAGTTGAGTAAAAAACTCTATAAAAAAAAATTCCGCAAGAGCCGGCGCTCTTGGATTTTGCACTTTGTATTATTTATGTTTTATTTTTGTCTCGATTTACATTCTAAAATGCCAAAAACAAGATTTTCCACAAGAATTAATGACTAATGGTGCTATCCGTGTCGTCGGATCGAAAACTGGAGGAGTTCCGCCTAGGCCCTGGAGTGACCTAAATCTAGACGAATGTCAGCGATCTGTCGTGGTGATCCGTGATTGGGAAATCAGACGTATTATTGGGCCGATCCCGGCGGTACTGCAATACCGGGCCAACCCGTGGCAGAAGTGGAGCAAGCCCCTAACATTCCGCCTATTTCCAAAAATAAGTTCAATATACTGGACCCGCAGTGCGGGTCGTATCAGATATTAAGCTGATAAGAACAGATACTACACTTTGATCTTAGCCATTAAGGCCGAGAAGCGATACCGGTGGAAGGTCCGTCGGGGGGGGTGGTTCAAACGAAAAGTCCGATTTCTACGGGATCCGCCCAACTGGTCAGCTCTCCTCTCTTCCCCTAAATGGAGAGGTGAATATTATCAGGTTGAGGACAATCAGCATCAACACTCCTGCGAGCTCAATGCTTGGAAATCATGGGTTTAATCGTTCCCTTCGCACGAGAGGGTAAATTAAGCAAGTATCGAGATGGAACGCGCACTGGCGCTACCTAGCGGCCGGCCCATAAGAACAGCACTCAACTTGACTTTGAAGTTTAAACCGTATATACCGTTTAGGCGCCTCGCCTTTTCCTTTTCCCTCTTGGCCACCGCGCGGCTCGTCGGACGAAACCCGCAAAGACGCGAAGCGTTACCGAGGGGGTCGTGCGGGGGGAAGGATTATCAATCTAATTGTAATGGGCTGGTGGGGTGAATCAGTGGCGGCTCGTGCTACTTGGCAAACATATTTTTAGCCGTTGAACCTGTGCAAAAGCATCGATGGCTTACTCAGGGATTCAGTAAATCCTCTGAAGATCGATTAAACAACGTTGGTTTAGATGGAGAGAATGCGTTGTTGCCACATTGCACGAGCCTCCACATGTCCGAATTATTGTACTCTTTATTGTATCCATTTATTGTAATCCGATTTCATCTAAACTTTTTAATCCGTCACGCGGAATGAGAAATAAGAGTTTCGACATTCCCAAAGATTATCGGCCAGGGTCCGGCGCGGCGGCACTTCAGACACGAAAACTAGAACTTGGAGCGTTCCACCGAGACGTGTATCTGTATCATCTGCGGTAGAGAGAGAGAGAGAGAGAGAGAGAGAGGGAGGATGGAATCGATTGTTCGGGACAGCGCGAACGCAGTCCCGGCTACCAAAAATTACGCGCCCGAGGTATCTACATTTGAGATACTCGCAGGGGTCAGCCCAACCGGAGTGCAATGGAAAGGCCTCGCCCTGGGGAAACCGCCTTCTTGATCACGGTAGTCCCCACGCCAGGTAAGTATGCTTTCTGGCGGTGAGCACGAATGCCCAGTCTGGGCTCAAATGATACGGATTCGGGAGTTCCGATCATCTTCGTTCCATCATCGTCGCGCAAACCCGTCAGATTTCACTCTTTTCGGGCGAGAAAAAGTTGCACTTTAAATTCGTCCACATTGTGCGCATATTTTTTTGAAGGGTCCAGACGCCGAACTCTGCTAGCAGTCCTTAACAAGGCTGAACTAATGCAACGATTCTGATGAGAGAGTCGAAGTCGTCGAGCACAGGCCATCCTACCCATCGCTCCGGCCGCAGCTCAAATCGGTCGATGTAAACTCAGTATGGAGGTAAGTACGCGCTCTCATCTTCATTCCGATTACCTCGCACGTACGAGTATTTAGTATTTACCCCCAGAAACCTGGCCGAATATATTTGTGTTATTTTGAAAGGTCAAAAATCAAGTTTCATTAATTTTCCAATTCTCACTCTTCACTCTACATACGTTAAGTAAGCATCCGAAACGACACAATGGGTCCGAGACATTCACCGTCCATCAGTGACTAATTTTACTTATTTCCAGAGTTTGATAATTATCTCCGCGTATAATTTCGCTTGACCGTCGCTCCCTTACGTGTTTTGAGACGCTGATGTCGCTGATACCAAAAATGCCACCGGTTTTCATTAAATTGGCCTAGATTTTACGTACATTCCAATTTATGTCTTCTTCGCCAAAAATTCGTACTTATACGGTAAAAGTACGAGTTCTGAGTAAAAAACCCAAAACCGCTTTTAAAATCAGCGGGTCAAAATACGTGGAAATAATTGCGGAGAGGAGAAAACCAGGTATCCTACGATGAGAAAACTCGGTTATACGTTCATGACGGCCATGACGGCACTAAGTTGCTAAGGCGTAAAAATCCAATACGTGCGCTTCATGGTTGGAAAAGGCGTGAAAAATGAAGCATTTTAGCGCAAACCTGAGGTCGACATCGTACTTGCTTGCCAAGTTATTGCATCAGCAGATTTTATCTGAAAGGCTTGACGGCGCAGCGAAAATGCTATGGATAAAATTGTGCTACTGAGTGCAAGTGTATTTTGCAGAAACTATCTCCCGAAAAGGTCTTTTTCACGATTCTTTTTCGAATTTTGCTGGGCTTATGCCCGGAATGTATTTAAAATCACAGTTTTTTAACTTGATCAAGAGTTTGCAAGGAGCAAGGGCCCCTTTACAAGGTATAATCCTTCAAAAAATAAAACTCCCGAGATTCTAAAGAAGTATATACAGTCGGCGCATTAACCAATGTCAGTTAACTCCTTAAATGTCGGAAGGTTAGGCCACTTGCAGTGCTTCTATTCATTCCGTTAGGGATTGCAGGTTCACGACAGAGCAGAGGGGGCGTTTTTAGAGCCCTCCGCCTTGTCGGCAATTAAAAGCATTTAAAAAAGACAGGTCTGCTCGTAAGTCTGTTTTGCCATTTAAAATTACATTGGCGGTGCCCCGGAAGAGCAGACCGGGCGTTTTGAGCGCCCCGAGCTGTGTCAGCCGTTAAAAGCAATGAAAACAGACAGGTCTGCTAACAAGTCTGTTTCGCCTTTTAAAATGACATTAACGGTGCCCCGGAAGAGCAACGGAGACGTAATTGTGAGAGTCCTGCGCCTTGTCAACGATTAGAAGCCCACCAAGGAGACAGGTCTGCCCGTAAGTCTGTTTTCCCATTTAAAATTAAGGTAAACGCACCAGTGATTGGCACCTTAAGGATTTTTTGCCCCTTTGAATTTTTATTTCTCCCAAAATATTGAAGGTATTCTTGATATGTTGGTTTCTATTGAAGATGTATACATTCTTCTGTGGAGAAAAAGGTCAAAATAAACATTTTTGAGCTTGAGTTTTATTTTATATGGCTTTTAATAGAAAAGGGCAAAATGCACCAGTGATTGGCACTCAAAATTTTGATGTGCAAGTAATTGGCAATTCATGTTCCAGTGATTGGCACACCAGTTTATTAATAACAACCCTTACATTTTCTTTGAATTATTGACTAATGTTGATAAGAATGGAAAAAAAAAATAACAGATTTTGTTTCAAAATAGGCAGTGTTGCCATTTGTTTATTAATTAGAAAAAAAATGAATGAGAAATAAATGCTTGCAAACACAGAAAATTTTGGAAACTTAACTAAGTACGTTCAAAACAAATTATTATTTCCTCCGGAGATGAATCGATGGTTAGAGAGTTGGATATATCGATCGCCTGTACTCACAGTCGTTCTCGGACCCTCCCCCCACCCTCGGGGAGCCACGAAAACACCATAATGACCCTCGTTTTACATCCGCGACCCTCACGGAGCCCATGTACCATACGAGGCGCTCTGAAAATCCACGTTTCCTAGAGTTCCCATAGTCCTGTTTTGGGGTGTAAAAACAGGTGTTAAAATGGTGTGAGGGCCTCCAGTAGGGGGTGAATAGTCACCCTGGAACAACCACAATTTTTTTTGGGGCCTCGGATAAATTTCAAACAAAATTTAATCACTATTCCCACCTTAATATGCTCCGTACGCATAAGGCACGCGCAAGGTTTCCTCCGGAGATGAATCGAGGGTGATGAGAGTTCGATATATCGATCGCCTGTACTCTCGGCCGTTCTCGGACCCTCCCTCCGCCTTCGGGGGGCCACGGAACCACCCAATTGCCCCCCCCCAAGGATTTTCAATGTGGCCGAAAAATCAAGGCAGAGATTTTTTTTGCTGTGCAGAATGTACGGCAAAAAAAAAAAAAAAAAAAAAAAAAGGTGTCATCCAAATTTTTGGAGGGCCTGCCGGGCCTCCCCCCCAATCAAGTCAGAGAGATAAAAATGTTTGTTTAAGATTCACGGCCAAAAAGAAAAAAAAAAAAAAAATGGTCATCCACATTTTTGGAGGCCCCTCGCCCCCCCCCCCCAAGGAAAATCCTAAATGGCTCCCCTGAATATGAGTGTTGTCTGCAGTGTTACATTCCTCCCTTTTCCCCTCTTAGAACTTAATTTATCTTCTTTTGCCTTCCAATATTATCAGTTTCTAACCTAAAATTACTTGGTGCCAATCATTGGAACATGATGTGCAAGTAATTGACAGTGACTACAAATCACTGCCAATCACTGGTTAAGGCCAAGTTTTGCTGTACCTACCAGTCCTGGGCACAGTAATTTGTCACTCTAAAAAATTAAAATTTTTGACTGAAATTTCACAGAAAGATGCAGAATTATGTCTAGAACCTGATAAAACTTGAATTTTCATCATTATTTTGAATTTAAAGCAAAAAAAAACTTAAGACACGAGGTGCTTGCGCTTACGATTTTGATTAGAAATCCTCATTTTTGGCACACTGTCTGAGGTGCTTGTGTTCACTATTTTTTTTCTCCTTCTTCCTTTATCCTTCCACCATTATGAATGTCTGTGGCTTTACCTATGATTCAGCTGTTGAACCTACATTTTTTTAATTCAAGAAATCACCAACAGAAGTCAATATAATCACTAAATTATTAGAGACTGCCAATCACTGGTACAGTGCCATTCACTGGTGCGTTTACCTTACATTGGCGGTGACCCAGAAGAGCAGAGGGGACGTTTTGAGAGCCCTGTGCCTTGCCTGCAATTAAACGCCCACCACAGAGACGGGTCTGCTCGTAAGTTTGTTTCCCCATTTAAACGAACGTTGGCGGTGCCACGGAAGAGCAGACCGGGCGAATTGAGAGCCCCGCGCTGCGTCAACCGTTAAAAGCGTTTAAAACCGACAGGTCTGCTCGTAAGTAGCTTTCCTACATAATATTACATTTGCGGTGCCCCGGAATAGCAGAGCGGACGTTTTGAGAGCCCTGAACCTTGTAGAAGATTAAAAGTCCACTAAAAAGACATGTCAGCTCGTAAGCCTGTTTTGCCATTAAAAATTACACTAACGGTGCCCCGGAAAAGCGACGGAGACGTTATGAGAGCCTTGCGCCTTGTCAACGATTAAAAGCCCAGCAAGAAGACGGGTCTGCTCGTAAGTCTGTTTTGCCATTTAAAATTACATTGGCGGTGACCCGGAAGAGCAGAGGGGACGTTTTGAGGGCCCTGCGCCGTGACAGCGGTTCAGAGTCCACCAAAACGACAGGTCAGCTCGTAAGTTTGTTTCCCCCGTTTAAACGAACATGGGCGGTGCCCCGGAAGAGCAGACCGGGCGAATTGAGAGCCCCACGCTGCGTCAGCCGTTGAAAGCATTTAAAAACGACAGGTCTGCTCGTAAGTCTGCTTTCCCATTTAATATTACATGTGCGGTGCCCCGGAATAGCAGAGGGGACGTTTTGAGAGCCCTGAACACTGTAGAAGATTAAAAGCCCGCTAAAAAGACACGTCAGCTCGTAAGTCTGTTCTCCCATGTAATATTACATTGGCGGCGCGGCGCCCCGGATTAGCAGAGGAGACGTTTTTAGAGCCCTGCGCCTCTTCAGGCTATTAAAAGCCCACCAAAAAGACAGGTCTTCTCATAAGTCCGTTTTCCAGTTTAAAATTACATTAACGGTGCCACGGAAGAGCAACGGAGACGTTATGAGCGCCCTGCGCCGTGACAGCGGTTCAAAAGCCCACCAAAAAGACAGGTCTGCTCGTAAGTTTGTTTCCCCAGTTAAACGAACATCAACGGGGCCCCGGAAGAGCAGACCGGACGTTTCGAGAGCCGCTGTGTTAGCCGTTAAAAGCATTCAACAAAAGGCAGGTCTGCACGTAAGTCTGTTTCCCCTCATAAAATTACGTAGGCGGTGGCCCGGATGAGTAGATTGGACGTTTTGAGAGCCCTATATGTGCCTTTTCAAACGAAAGAGAGGAAAAATAAACAAACAAAAAATATAGAAAAAAACGGGTATAAAACCGGAAAAAAACATACACAAAATTGGTTCCATTAATTTCATGATATGTAGATTCTCGTGGGATAATTTTTTTCTTGGAAATTTACAAATTCAATTTTTTACTCTCAGGACCTTTTCGTGGAGAATCGCTGTAGGGGTAATGGGTCTGTTGCAAACTTTTGCTACAGCGCTATAGAGGGTACAATCTGATGTCAAATTGCCTGAAAATTCCAATGGTGGCATCAGAGAGCCATGAAATGCAATAATAAACTCACAAGAGGCGTTTAATGAAATCCAAGATGGCGGCAAAATATTGAGCAATCTGTATGCATGCACCACGAACATTCACGGATAGCCAACCTCACAATATTGATCACAACCAATCACAACGTAAACAAACACATAACCTCCACCTCCAGTGAGGTTGTCAAAGTTGGCAATCCTTGGATGATCACGGTGCATATATTCAGATTCCTTGATATTTTGCCGCCATCTTGGATTTCAATAAACGCCTCTTGTGAGTTTAATATTGTATTTCGTGACTTTATGATGCCACCGATGGACTTTTCAGGCGATATTACATTGGAATAAGCACTTTTTATCGCTGTAGCAAAAGTTTGCAACAGACCCATTGGGGGTGACCACATTTTCAGGGGTGTTAGTACATATATTCAGCTAGCGAAAAATGCCAACATACCCGTGACGCTCGTTGAAGCTTCGGCTGTGGGTCTATATTCAGGTAACAACGTCATTTTTTAAGCTTTATTTATTTAAATACATCCTTCGGGTGTGGGGGGGGGGGGGGGGGGGAAGAAAAAAAAAAAAAAAAAAACTAAATAAATTCAGGATAGTATGTCAAATTGCAGTCTATAACGCACAAACTGAGCGGACGTTGTCGATAAAAAAGACTAAAGCAGCCTCTTTACAAGGGTTTTGATATCAAATCAACAAACTACTAGAGTTTTTAGCGAAAAAACAGAAATTCTGACTTCCGCCGAAAGAACCGAGCTTTGCTCCCATATAAATGCAAAAAGTGTAAAATTATCATCCCAGTCGTTTAGTTTCGACCCTCACGAATGGATTTTGTCAAGTTTTGAGAAGTTTCGAAGAGGTCGGTAAAGAGAGGTTTTTAAGCGGGCTAAAGAGGTAAATTATTCTACTAACTCGCCTTAATCGAGCTGAGAGCTGCACAATTTTCACGCTTATGCAATGTTGTAATTAGTTTTACGGATAAGGCCCACTGCTGGCATTTTTCAATAACATTCTCTGGATAAAAATAATTTTCGGTAAATACCCAAATGCGCAAATCCCAAAAGCGCAAATCCCCAAATGCGCAAAATACTCTTTTGCGCATATGGGTATGTTCTGGGCAAGGAAAATTTGCGTAAATGGGTGCATTTTACTGAGGACACTTTCAGTCACAATGCTATTTGAAAATAATGTTTGATGTGGCAACCATGCTAACTCTAGTGAGTAAATGTGGAATGCAAAATCGGAGAATTTTAGTGGCGAATTTTAGTTTCATGGACACTTTAGAAAAAATTTTGCTTCATCTCATCCAAACATTTACTCCTTCATCGCTGTTCTGCAAGCAGAAACTTATATCAAGCTAAAGTCTGCTTTTAACCGATATATGCCCAACTTTATTTGAACATGTTGGGTGTTTTCTGGTGTTCTTTAAAAAAAAACACCAACTTAGAGTTAAAAGTAAAAAATTAAATTTAAAAATTGTGAAATTTTCTGCTCCAGCTAAATTAGAGGTGCTGAAAGATCACAACATTGAGTTTTGAGTAAAATTGGTCTAAATTTACTGTAATTTGGTCCCAAAAAAACCATTATATGTGGGTCGTTAACGACCCAATGGGCATATATGGGTCAAACCGCCAAAATCAAATTCCAAGGGAGAGAGCAAATTTAAGCAACTACTTTCTTCACACTCTCAGCTGTTCAGTAATCAACTCACGCTCGAAAGTTATCTGAAAGAAGTGGGTTGCAAATATACAGCGTTGCCAGTGCATTAGGTAAGAATTAGCAATTTAATTATCTTTGCGGTTTTGGGTCACATCTTTTTACATTAGCATTTGCGCTTTTAGGCATATTTCTCGAGATCTTTTTTGCGCTTTTGGAACATCGTTTTTGCGCTTTTGGGTTCTAGTTTTCGGATTTTTGCGCTTATGGGTGCTGTCCTAATTTTCATTAATCAAATATTTTAAATGAAGTGAAGTAAGTTAGTTAAATTGGGTGCATATTAGACTTGGCTGTTGCTATACGGTAGCCACAGTTACATGCTCTGCTTTTAACAGCTATCCATGAGTAACCTTTGTAAAACTATAACTTAAGGGAGTTTGAACTATGATTACCAAATCACCGGCCAAGTCTCACAGTGCTGGACCAATTATACGTCTCTCAAAGACAGTCTCACAACTGCACGAAATTGTGGTGTTTCACAGAGACGTCTGTCTATTCGAATGATCGGATCGAATCGAATCATATCAAAATAAATACAAGGAGTAAAATTTAAAGGACACTGAGAAAAAATTTCCTGTTTCAATGCCCGGAATTCCGTTCCGGAAAGTATGGACCAAATTACTAGTCAAAATAACAGGAATTCCGGTTCAAGTATCAGGAATTTCGCAAAAAGTAACGGGAATTCCGGTTACTCCGCTTAATACTCTCGTGTACGGAATTTCGGTTAAATTTACAGAAAAAATTTTCTCTGTGGAAAATCTTACTCGTAGAAGCCGTCTATTCTGCGGCTAAATACCGTGAATCCTGGCAAGGGCATCGTCAACGGCCATCCCACGTTGAAAGCACCGGTTCTCGTCCGATCACCGAAGTTAAGCAACGTCGGGCGTAGTTAGTACTTAGATGGGAGACCGCTTGGGAACACTGCGTGCTGTTGACATCTATATTTTACTGGAATAGCACGGTAACAGCGAGTAATACAAATACATTTTCCACTGCCCTCTGAGGACTAGTTTTGCCCAATCAACAGAGCAACTCTGATGATTGCAAACTAACTATTAACTAGTGCCGAGAAAACTAAAGCGGTCGTAGTTCCACTGGATTTGACGGCAAATTGTTACGCGATTAGTCGCATTTTGCTTTGTCATCGCGATGGCGATTTTGATTATTTTTTTACGTTAATATGTTTTGTCGCATTTTAATTCTGTTTGCACTCTCAAAATGAGCACATTTAGAGAGTTCAAACAGAATTACACATATTTACGTAAAACAAATAATCAAAATCGCCATCGCGATGACAAAGCAAAATACGACTATTCTGTTTTTCTCGAGCTTTCCGTTGTAGCGATTGCTGATCCCGAATCTGACACTTTCCACAAAAGTGATTGCCGCAAAGGACCTCAAGATGGGGTTCTTCTGAAATAAATCCATTTTCGCATCGGTTTTTTCACAGGATTATCGCGAGAGCACCAAGGAGGTGGTTTTTTTTTTTTTTTTTTTTTACATCAACTAACATGTAAACTTTTGATCACTCTCATAGACGAACATGCAATTTTTTGCCATCAAATGTTCACGAGTATCGGAAGAAAGTTGAGTAAAAAACTCTATAAAAAAAATTCCGCAAGAGCCGGCGCTCTTGGATTTTGCACTTTGTATTATTTATGTTTTATTTTTGTCTCGATTTACATTCTAAAATGCCAAAAACAAGATTTTCCACAAGAATTAATGACTAATGGTGCTATCCGTGTCGTCGGATCGAAAACTGGAGGAGTTCCGCCTAGGCCCTGGAGTGACCTAAATCTAGACGAATGTCAGCGATCTGTCGTGGTGATCCGTGATTGGGAAATCAGACGTATTATTGGGCCGATCCCGGCGGTACTGCAATACCGGGCCAACCCGTGGCAGAAGTGGAGCAAGCCCCTAACATTCCGCCTATTTCCAAAAATAAGTTCAATATACTGGACCCGCAGTGCGGGTCGTATCAGATATTAAGCTGATAAGAACAGATACTACACTTTGATCTTAGCCATTAAGGCCGAGAAGCGATACCGGTGGAAGGTCCGTCGAGGGGGGTGGTTCAAACGAAAAGTCCGATTTCTACGGGATCCGCCCAACTGGTCAGCTCTCCTCTCTTCCCCTAAATGGAGAGGTGAATATTATCAGGTTGAGGACAATCAGCATCAACACTCCTGCGAGCTCAATGCTTGGAAATCATGGGTTTAATCGTTCCCTTCGCACGAGAGGGTAAATTAAGCAAGTATCGAGATGGAACGCGCACTGGCGCTACCTAGCGGCCGGCCCATAAGAACAGCACTCAACTTGACTTTGAAGTTTAAACCGTATATACCGTTTAGGCGCCTCGCCTTTTCCTTTTCCCTCTTGGCCACCGCGCGGCTCGTCGGACGAAACCCGCAAAGACGCGAAGCGTTACCGAGGGGGTCGTGCGGGGGGGAAGGATTATCAATCTAATTGTAATGGGCTGGTGGGTGTGAATCAGTGGCGGCTCGTGCTACTTGGCAAACATATTTTTAGCCGTTGAACCTGTGCAAAAGCATCGATGGCTTACTCAGGGATTCAGTAAATCCTCTGAAGATCGATTAAACAACGTTGGTTTAGATGGAGAGAATGCGTTGTTGCCACATTGCACGAGCCTCCACATGTCCGAATTATTGTACTCTTTATTGTATCCATTTATTGTAATCCGATTTCATCTAAACTTTTTAATCCGTCACGCGGAATGAGAAATAAGAGTTTCGACATTCCCAAAGATTATCGGCCAGGGTCCGGCGCGGCGGCACTTCAGACACGAAAACTAGAACTTGGAGCGTTCCACCGAGACGTGTATCTGTATCATCTGCGGTAGAGAGAGAGAGAGAGAGAGAGAGAGAGAGGGAGGATGGAATCGATTGTTCGGGACAGCGCGAACGCAGTCCCGGCTACCAAAAATTACGCGCCCGAGGTATCTACATTTGAGATACTCGCAGGGGTCAGCCCAACCGGAGTGCAATGGAAAGGCCTCGCCCTGGGGAAACCGCCTTCTTGATCACGGTAGTCCCCACGCCAGGTAAGTATGCTTTCTGGCGGTGAGCACGAATGCCCAGTCTGGGCTCAAATGATACGGATTCGGGAGTTCCGATCATCTTCGTTCCATCATCGTCGCGCAAACCCGTCAGATTTCACTCTTTTCGGGCGAGAAAAAGTTGCACTTTAAATTCGTCCACATTGTGCGCATATTTTTTTGAAGGGTCCAGACGCCGAACTCTGCTAGCAGTCCTTAACAAGGCTGAACTAATGCAACGATTCTGATGAGAGAGTCGAAGTCGTCGAGCACAGGCCATCCTACCCATCGCTCCGGCCGCAGCTCAAATCGGTCGATGTAAACTCAGTATGGAGGTAAGTACGCGCTCTCATCTTCATTCCGATTACCTCGCACGTACGAGTATTTAGTATTTACCCCCAGAAACCTGGCCGAATATATTTGTGTTATTTTGAAAGGTCAAAAATCAAGTTTCATTAATTTTCCAATTCTCACTCTTCACTCTACATACGTTAAGTAAGCATCCGAAACGACACAATGGGTCCGAGACATTCACCGTCCATCAGTGACTAATTTTACTTATTTCCAGAGTTTGATAATTATCTCCGCGTATAATTTCGCTTGACCGTCGCTCCCTTACGTGTTTTGAGACGCTGATGTCGCTGATACCAAAAATGCCACCGGTTTTCATTAAATTGGCCTAGATTTTACGTACATTCCAATTTATGTCTTCTTCGCCAAAAATTCGTACTTATACGGTAAAAGTACGAGTTCTGAGTAAAAACCAAGACCGCTTTTAAAATCAGCGGGTCAAAATACGTGGAAATAATTGCGGAGAGGAGAAAACCAGGTATCCTACGATGAGAAAACTCGGTTATACGTTCATGACGGCCATGACGGCACTAAGTTGCTAAGGCGTAAAAATCCAATACGTGCGCTTCATGGTTGGAAAAGGCGTGAAAAATGAAGCATTTTAGCGCAAACCTGAGGTCGACATCGTACTTGCTTGCCAAGTTATTGCATCAGCAGATTTTATCTGAAAGGCTTGACGGCGCAGCGAAAATGCTATGGATAAAATTGTGCTACTGAGTGCAAGTGTATTTTGCAGAAACTATCTCCCGAAAAGGTCTTTTTCACGATTCTTTTTCGAATTTTGCTGGGCTTATGCCCGGAATGTATTTAAAATCACAGTTTTTTAACTTGATCAAGAGTTTGCAAGGAGCAAGGGCCCCTTTACAAGGTATAATCCTTAAAAAAATAAAACTCCCGAGATTCTAAAGAAGTATATACAGTCGGCGCATTAACCAATGTCAGTTAACTCCTTAAATGTCGGAAGGTTAGGCCACTTGCAGTGCTTCTATTCATTCCGTTAGGGATTGCAGGTTCACGACAGAGCAGAGGGGGCGTTTTTAGAGCCCTCCGCCTTGTCGGCAATTAAAAGCATTTAAAAAAGACAGGTCTGCTCGTAAGTCTGTTTTGCCATTTAAAATTACATTGGCGGTGCCCCGGAAGAGCAGACCGGGCGTTTTGAGCGCCCCGAGCTGTGTCAGCCGTTAAAAGCAATGAAAACAGACAGGTCTGCTAACAAGTCTGTTTCGCCTTTTAAAATGACATTAACGGTGCCCCGGAAGAGCAACGGAGACGTAATTGTGAGAGTCCTGCGCCTTGTCAACGATTAGAAGCCCACCAAGGAGACAGGTCTGCCCGTAAGTCTGTTTTCCCATTTAAAATTAAGGTAAACGCACCAGTGATTGGCACCTTAAGGATTTTTTGCCCCTTTGAATTTTTATTTCTCCCAAAATATTGAAGGTATTCTTGATATGTTGGTTTCTATTGAAGATGTATACATTCTTCTGTGGAGAAAAAGGTCAAAATAAACATTTTTGAGCTTGAGTTTTATTTTATATGGCTTTTAATAGAAAAGGGCAAAATGCACCAGTGATTGGCACTCAAAATTTTGATGTGCAAGTAATTGGCAATTCATGTTCCAGTGATTGGCACACCAGTTTATTAATAACAACCCTTACATTTTCTTTGAATTATTGACTAATGTTGATAAGAATGGTAAAAAAAAATAACAGATTTTGTTTCAAAATAGGCAGTGTTGCCATTTGTTTATTAATTAGAAAAAAAATGAATGAGAAATAAATGCTTGCAAACACAGAAAATTTTGGAAACTTAACTAAGTACGTTCAAAACAAATTATTATTTCCTCCGGAGATGAATCGATGGTTAGAGAGTTGGATATATCGATCGCCTGTACTCACAGTCGTTCTCGGACCCTCCCCCCACCCTCGGGGAGCCACGAAAACACCATAATGACCCTCGTTTTACATCCGCGACCCTCACGGAGCCCATGTACCATACGAGGCGCTCTGAAAATCCACGTTTCCTAGAGTTCCCATAGTCCTGTTTTGGGGTGTAAAAACAGGTGTTAAAATGGTGTGAGGGCCTCCAGTAGGGGGTGAATAGTCACCCTGGAACAACCACAATTTTTTTTGGGGCCTCGGATAAATTTCAAACAAAATTTAATCACTATTCCCACCTTAATATGCTCCGTACGCATAAGGCACGCGCAAGGTTTCCTCCGGAGATGAATCGAGGGTGATGAGAGTTCGATATATCGATCGCCTGTACTCTCGGCCGTTCTCGGACCCTCCCTCCGCCTTCGGGGGGCCACGGAACCACCCAATTGCCCCCCCCCCCAAGGATTTTCAATGTGGCCGAAAAATCAAGGCAGAGATTTTTTTTGCTGTGCAGAATGTACGGCAAAAAAAAAAAAAAAAAAAAAAAAAGGTGTCATCCAAATTTTTGGAGGGCCTGCCGGGCCTCCCCCCCAATCAAGTCAGAGAGATAAAAATGTTTGTTTAAGATTCACGGCCAAAAAAAAAAAAAAAAAAAAAATGGTCATCCACATTTTTGGAGGCCCCTCCCCCCCCCCCCCCCAAGGAAAATCCTAAATGGCTCCCCTGAATATGAGTGTTGTCTGCAGTGTTACATTCCTCCCTTTTCCCCTCTTAGAACTTAATTTATCTTCTTTTGCCTTCCAATATTATCAGTTTCTAACCTAAAATTACTTGGTGCCAATCATTGGAACATGATGTGCAAGTAATTGACAGTGACTACAAATCACTGCCAATCACTGGTTAAGGCCAAGTTTTGCTGTACCAGTCCTGGGCACAGTAATTTGTCACTCTAAAAAATTAAAATTTTTGACTGAAATTTCACAGAAAGATGCAGAATTATGTCTAGAACCTGATAAAACTTGAATTTTCATCATTATTTTGAATTTAAAGCAAAAAAAAGCTTAAGACACGAGGTGCTTGCGCTTACGATTTTGATTAGAAATCCTCATTTTTGGCACACTGTCTGAGGTGCTTGTGTTCACTATTTTTTTTCTCCTTCTTCCTTTATCCTTCCACCATTATGAATGTCTGTGGCTTTACCTATGATTCAGCTGTTGAACCTACATTTTTTTAATTCAAGAAATCACCAACAGAAGTCAATATAATCACTAAATTATTAGAGACTGCCAATCACTGGTACAGTGCCATTCACTGGTGCGTTTACCTTACATTGGCGGTGACCCAGAAGAGCAGAGGGGACGTTTTGAGAGCCCTGTGCCTTGCCTGCAATTAAACGCCCACCACAGAGACGGGTCTGCTCGTAAGTTTGTTTCCCCATTTAAACGAACGTTGGCGGTGCCACGGAAGAGCAGACCGGGCGAATTGAGAGCCCCGCGCTGCGTCAACCGTTAAAAGCGTTTAAAACCGACAGGTCTGCTCGTAAGTAGCTTTCCTACATAATATTACATTTGCGGTGCCCCGGAATAGCAGAGCGGACGTTTTGAGAGCCCTGAACCTTGTAGAAGATTAAAAGTCCACTAAAAAGACATGTCAGCTCGTAAGCCTGTTTTGCCATTAAAAATTACACTAACGGTGCCCCGGAAAAGCGACGGAGACGTTATGAGAGCCTTGCGCCTTGTCAACGATTAAAAGCCCAGCAAGAAGACGGGTCTGCTCGTAAGTCTGTTTTGCCATTTAAAATTACATTGGCGGTGACCCGGAAGAGCAGAGGGGACGTTTTGAGGGCCCTGCGCCGTGACAGCGGTTCAGAGTCCACCAAAACGACAGGTCAGCTCGTAAGTTTGTTTCCCCCGTTTAAACGAACATGGGCGGTGCCCCGGAAGAGCAGACCGGGCGAATTGAGAGCCCCACGCTGCGTCAGCCGTTGAAAGCATTTAAAAACGACAGGTCTGCTCGTAAGTCTGCTTTCCCATTTAATATTACATGTGCGGTGCCCCGGAATAGCAGAGGGGACGTTTTGAGAGCCCTGAACACTGTAGAAGATTAAAAGCCCGCTAAAAAGACACGTCAGCTCGTAAGTCTGTTCTCCCATGTAATATTACATTGGCGGCGCGGCGCCCCGGATTAGCAGAGGAGACGTTTTTAGAGCCCTGCGCCTCTTCAGGCTATTAAAAGCCCACCAAAAAGACAGGTCTTCTCATAAGTCCGTTTTCCAGTTTAAAATTACATTAACGGTGCCACGGAAGAGCAACGGAGACGTTATGAGCGCCCTGCGCCGTGACAGCGGTTCAAAAGCCCACCAAAAAGACAGGTCTGCTCGTAAGTTTGTTTCCCCAGTTAAACGAACATCAACGGGGCCCCGGAAGAGCAGACCGGACGTTTCGAGAGCCGCTGTGTTAGCCGTTAAAAGCATTCAACAAAAGGCAGGTCTGCACGTAAGTCTGTTTCCCCTCATAAAATTACGTAGGCGGTGGCCCGGATGAGTAGATTGGACGTTTTGAGAGCCCTATATGTGCCTTTTCAAACGAAAGAGAGGAAAAATAAACAAACAAAAAATATAGAAAAAAACGGGTATAAAACCGGAAAAAAACATACACAAAATTGGTTCCATTAATTTCATGATATGTAGATTCTCGTGGGATAATTTTTTTCTTGGAAATTTACAAATTCAATTTTTTACTCTCAGGACCTTTTCGTGGAGAATCGCTGTAGGGGTAATGGGTCTGTTGCAAACTTTTGCTACAGCGCTATAGAGGGTACAATCTGATGTCAAATTGCCTGAAAATTCCAATGGTGGCATCAGAGAGCCATGAAATGCAATAATAAACTCACAAGAGGCGTTTAATGAAATCCAAGATGGCGGCAAAATATTGAGCAATCTGTATGCATGCACCACGAACATTCACGGATAGCCAACCTCACAATATTGATCACAACCAATCACAACGTAAACAAACACATAACCTCCACCTCCAGTGAGGTTGTCAAAGTTGGCAATCCTTGGATGATCACGGTGCATATATTCAGATTCCTTGATATTTTGCCGCCATCTTGGATTTCAATAAACGCCTCTTGTGAGTTTAATATTGTATTTCGTGACTTTATGATGCCACCGATGGACTTTTCAGGCGATATTACATTGGAATAAGCACTTTTTATCGCTGTAGCAAAAGTTTGCAACAGACCCATTGGGGGTGACCACATTTTCAGGGGTGTTAGTACATATATTCAGCTAGCGAAAAATGCCAACATACCCGTGACGCTCGTTGAAGCTTCGGCTGTGGGTCTATATTCAGGTAACAACGTCATTTTTTAAGCTTTATTTATTTAAATACATCCTTCGGGTGTGGGGGGGGGGGGGGGGGGAAGAAAAAAAAAAAAAAAGCTAAATAAATTCAGGATAGTATGTCAAATTGCAGTCTATAACGCACAAACTGAGCGGACGTTGTCGATAAAAAAGACTAAAGCAGCCTCTTTACAAGGGTTTTGATATCAAATCAACAAACTATACTAGAGTTTTTAGCGAAAAAACAGAAATTCTGACTTCCGCCGAAAGAACCGAGCTTTGCTCCCATATAAATGAAAAAAGTGTAAAATTATCATCCCAGTCGTTTAGTTTCGACCCTCACGAATGGATTTTGTCAAGTTTTGAGAAGTTTCGAAGAGGTCGGAAAAGAGGGGTTTTTTAAGCGGGCTAAAGAGGTAAATTATTCTACTAACTCCCCTTTAATCGAGCTGAGAGCTGCACAATTTTCACGCTTATGCAATGTTGTAATTAGTTTTACGGATAAGGCCCACTGCTGGCATTTTTCAATAACATTCTCTGGATAAAAATAATTTTCGGTAAATACCCAAATGCGCAAACCCCAAAAGCGCAAACCCCCAAAATGCGCAAAATACTCTTTTGCGCATAGGGGTATGTTCTGGGAAAGGGAAAAATTTTGCGTAAATGGGTGCATTTTACTGAGGACACTTTCAGTCACAATGCTATTTGAAAATAATGTTTGATGTGGCAACCATGCAAACTCTAGTGAGTAAATGTGGAATGCAAAATCGGAGAATTTTAGTGGCGAATTTTAGTTTCATGGACACTTTAGAAAAATTTGCTTCATCTCATCCAAACATTTACTCCTTCATCGCTGTTCTGCAAGCAGAAACTTATATCAAGCTAAAGTCTGCTTTTAACCGATATATGCCCAACTTTATTTGAACATGTTGGGTGTTTTCTGGTGTTCTTTAAAAAAAACACCAACTTAGAGTTAAAAGTAAAAAATTAAATTTAAAAATTGTGAAATTTCTGCTCCAGCAAAATTTAGAGGTGCTGAAAGATCACAACATTGAGTTTTGAGTAAAATTGGTCTAATTTACTGTAATTTGGTCCCAAAAAACCATTATATGTGGGTCGTTAACGACCCAATGGGCATATATGGGTCAAACCGCCAAAATCAAATTCCAAGGGAGAGAGCAATTAAGCAACTACTTTCTTCACACTCTCAGCTGTTCAGTAATCAACTCACGCTCGAAAGTTATCTGAAAGAAGTGGGTTGCAAATATACAGCGTTGCCAGTGCATTAGGTAAGAATTAGCAATTTAATTATCTTTGCGGTTTGGGTCACATCTTTTTACATTAGCATTTGCGCTTTTAGGCATATTTCTCGAGATCTTTTTTGCGCTTTTGGAACATCGTTTTTGCGCTTTTGGGTTCTAGTTTTCGGATTTTTGCGCTTATGGGTGCTGTCCTAATTTTCATTAATCAAATATTTTAAATGAAGTGAAGTAAGTTAGTTAAATTGGGTGCATATTAGACTTGGCTGTTGCTATACGGTAGCCACAGTTACATGCTCTGCTTTTAACAGCTATCCATGAGTAACCTTTGTAAAACTATAACTTAAGGGAGTTTGAACTATGATTACCAAATCACCGGCCAAGTCTCACAGTGCGGACCAATTATACGTCTCTCAAAGACAGTCTCACAAATGCACGAAATTGTGGTGTTTCACAGAGACGTCTGTCTATTCGAATGATCGGATCGAATCGAATCATATCAAAATAAAAACAAGGAGTAAAATTTAAAGGACACTGAGAAAAAATTTCCTGTTTCAATGCCCGGAATTCCGTTCCGGAAAGTATGGACCAAATTACTAGTCAAAATAACAGGAAATTTCCCGGGTTTAAGTATCAGGAATTTCGCAAAAAGTAACGGGAATTCCGGTTACTCCGCTTAATACTCTCGTGTACGGAATTTCGGTTAAATTTACAGAAAAAATTTTCTCTGTGGAAAATCTTACTCGTAGAAGCCGTCTATTCTGCGGCTAAATGCCGTGAATCCTGGCAAGGGCATCGTCAACGGCCATCCCACGTTGAAAGCACCGGTTCTCGTCCGATCACCGAAGTTAAGCAACGTCGGGCGTAGTTAGTACTTAGATGGGAGACCGCTTGGGAACACTGCGTGCTGTTGACATCTAATTTTACTGGAATAGCACGGTAACAGCGAGTAATACAAATACATTTTCCACTGCCCTCTGAGGACTAGTTTTTCCCAATCAACAGAGCAACTCTGATGATTGCAAACTAACTATTAACTAGTGCCGAGAAAACTAAAGCGGTCGTAGTTCCACTGGATTTGACGGCAAATTGTTACGCGATTAGTCGCATTTTGCTTTGTCATCGCGATGGCGATTTTGATTATTTTTTTTCGTTAATATGTTTTGTCGCATTTTAATTCTGTTTGCACTCTCAAAAAGAGCACATTTAGAGAGTTCAAAAAGAATTACACATATTTACGTAAAACAAATAATCAAAATCGCCATCGCGATGACAAAGCAAAAAACGACTATTCTGTTTTTCTCGAGCTTTCCGTTGTAGCGATTGCTGATCCCGAATCTGACACTTTCCACAAAAGTGATTGCCGCAAAGGACCTCAAGATGGGGTTCTTCTGAAATAAATCCATTTTCGCATCGGTTTTTTCACAGGATTATCGCGAGAGCACCAAGGAGGTGGTTTTTTTTTTTTTTTTTTTTTACATCAACTAACATGTAAACTTTTGATCACTCTCATAGACGAACATGCAATTTTTGCCATCAAATGTTCACGAGTATCGGAAGAAAGTTGAGTAAAAAACTCTATAAAAAAAAATTCCGCAAGAGCCGGCGCTCTTTGGGTTTTGCACTTTGTATTATTTATGTTTTATTTTTGTCTCGATTTACATTCTAAAATGCCAAAAACAAGATTTTCCACAAGAATTAATGACTAATGGTGCTATCCGTGTCGTCGGATCGAAAACTGGAGGAGTTCCGCCTAGGCCCTGGAGTGACCTAAATCTAGACGAATGTCAGCGATCTGTCGTGGTGATCCGTGATTGGGGAAAACAGACGTATTATTGGGCCGATCCCGGCGGTACTGCAATACCGGGCCAAACCCCTGGCAGAAGTGGAGCAAGCCCCTAACATTCCGCCTATTTCCAAAAATAAGTTCAATATACTGGACCCGCAGTGCGGGTCGTATCAGATATTAAGCTGATAAGAACAGATACTACACTTTGATCTTAGCCATTAAGGCCGAGAAGCGATCCCGGGTGGAAGGTCCGTCGAGGGGGGGGTTCAAACGAAAAGTCCGATTTCTACGGGATCCGCCCAACTGGTCAGCTCTCCTCTTTTCCCCCTAAATGGAGAGGTGAATATTATCAGGTTGAGGACAATCACATCAACACTCCTGCGAGCTCAATGCTTGGAAATCATGGGTTTAATCGTTCCCTTCGCACGAGAGGGTAAATTAAGCAAGTATCGAGATGGAACGCGCACTGGCGCTACCTAGCGGCCGGCCCATAAGAACAGCACTCAACTTGACTTTGAAGTTTAAACCGTATATACCGTTTAGGCGCCTCCCTTTTCCTTTTCCCCTCTTGGCCACCGCGCGGCTCGTCGGACGAAACCCGCAAAGACGCGAAGCGTTACCGAGGGGTCGTGCGGGGGGAAGGATTATCAATCTAATTGTAATGGGTGGTGGGGGGAATCAGTGGCGGCTCGTGCTACTTGGCAAACATATTTTTAGCCGTTGAACCTGTGCAAAAGCATCGATGGCTTACTCAGGGATTCAGTAAATCCTCTGAAGATCGATTAAACAACGTTGGTTTAGATGGAGAGAATGCGTTGTTGCCACATTGCACGAGCCTCCACATGTCCGAATTATTGTACTCTTTATTGTATCCATTTATTGTAATCCGATTTCATCTAAATTTTTTAATCCGTCACGCGGAATGAGAAATAAGAGTTTCGACATTCCCAAAGATTATCGGCCGGGGTCCGGCGCGGCGGCACTTCAGACACGAAAACTAGAACTTGGAGCGTTCCACCGAGACGGTATCTGTATCATCTGCGGTAGAGAGAGAGAGAGAGAGAGAGAGAGGGAGGATGGAATCGATTGTTCGGGACAGCGCGAACGCAGTCCCGGCTACCAAAAAATTTCGCGCCCGAGGTATCTACATTTGAGATACTCGCAGGGGTCAGCCCAAACCCGGGGTGCAATGGAAAGGCCTCGCCCTGGGGAACCGCCTTCTTGATCACGGTAGTCCCCACGCCAGGTAAGTATGCTTTCTGGCGGTGAGCACGAATGCCCAGTCTGGGCTCAAATGATACGGATTCGGGAGTTCCGATCATCTTCGTTCCATCATCGTCGCGCAAACCCGTCAGATTTCACTCTTTTCGGGCGAGAAAAAGTTGCACTTTAAATTCGTCCACATTGTGCGCATATTTTTTTTAAGGGTCCAGACGCCGAACCTGCTAGCAGTCCTTAACAAGGCTGAACTAATGCAACGATTCTGATGAGAGAGTCGAAGTCGTCGAGCACAGGCCATCCTACCCATCGCTCCGGGCCCCAGCTCAAATCGGTCGATGTAAACTCAGTATGGAGGTAAGTACGCGCTCTCATCTTCATTCCGATTACCTCGCACGTACGAGTATTTAGTATTTACCCCCAAAACCTGGCCGAAATATTTGTGTTTTTTGAAAGGTCAAAAAACAAGTTTCATTAATTTTCCAATTCTCACTCTTCACTCTACATACGTTAAGTAAGCATCCGAAACGACAAATGGGTCCGAGACATTCACCGTCCATCAGGGCTAATTTTACTTATTTCCAGAGTTTGATAATTATCTCCGCGTATAATTTCGCTTGACCGTCGCTCCCTTACGTGTTTTGAGACGCTGATGTCGCTGATACCAAAAATGCCACCGGTTTTCATTAAATTGGCCTAGATTTTACGTACATTCCAATTTATGTCTTCTTCGCCAAAATTCGACTTATACGGTAAAAGTACGAGTTCTGAGTAAAAACCAAAACCGCTTTTAAAATCAGCGGGTCAAAATACGTGGAAATAATTGCGGAGAGGAGAAAACCAGGTATCCTACGATGAGAAAACTCGGGTTATACGTTCATGACGGCCATGACGGCACTAAGTTGCTAAGGCGTAAAAATCCAATACGTGCGCTTCATGGTTGGAAAAGGCGTGAAAAATGAAGCATTTTAGCGCAAACCTGAGGTCGACATCGTACTTGCTTGCCAAGTTATTGCATCAGCAGATTTTATCTGAAAGGCTTGACGGCGCAGCGAAAATGCTATGGATAAAATTGTGCTACTGAGTGCAAGTGTATTTTGCAGAAACTATCTCCCGAAAAGGTCTTTTTCACGATTCTTTTTCGAATTTTGCTGGGCTTATGCCCGGAATGTATTTAAAATCACAGTTTTTTAACTTGATCAAGAGTTTGCAAGGAGCAAGGGCCCCTTTACAAGGTATAATCCTTCAAAAAATAAAACTCCCGAGATTCTAAAGAAGTATATACAGTCGGCGCATTAACCAATGTCAGTTAACTCCTTAAATGTCGGAAGGTTAGGCCACTTGCAGTGCTTCTATTCATTCCGTTAGGGATTGCAGGTTCACGACAGAGCAGAGGGGGCGTTTTTAGAGCCCTCCGCCTTGTCGGCAATTAAAAGCATTTAAAAAGACAGGTCTGCTCGTAAGTCTGTTTTGCCATTTAAAATTACATTGGCGGTGCCCCGGAAGAGCAGACCGGGCGTTTTGAGCGCCCCGAGCTGTGTCAGCCGTTAAAAGCAATGAAAACAGACAGGTCTGCTAACAAGTCTGTTTCGCCTTTTAAAATGACATTAACGGTGCCCCGGAAGAGCAACGGAGACGTAATTGTGAGAGTCCTGCGCCTTGTCAACGATTAGAAGCCCACCAAGGAGACAGGTCTGCCCGTAAGTCTGTTTTCCCATTTAAAATTAAGGTAAACGCACCAGTGATTGGCACCTTAAGGATTTTTTGCCCCTTTGAATTTTTATTTCTCCCAAAATATTGAAGGTATTCTTGATATGTTGGTTTCTATTGAAGATGTATACATTCTTCTGTGGAGAAAAAGGTCAAAATAAACATTTTTGAGCTTGAGTTTTATTTTATATGGCTTTTAATAGAAAAGGGCAAAATGCACCAGTGATTGGCACTCAAAATTTTGATGTGCAAGTAATTGGCAATTCATGTTCCAGTGATTGGCACACCAGTTTATTAATAACAACCCTTACATTTTCTTTGAATTATTGACTAATGTTGATAAGAATGGTAAAAAAAATAACAGATTTTGTTTCAAAATAGGCAGTGTTGCCATTTGTTTATTAATTAGAAAAAAATGAATGAGAAATAAATGCTTGCAAACACAGAAAATTTTGGAAACTTAACTAAGTACGTTCAAAACAAATTATTATTTCCTCCGGAGATGAATCGATGGTTAGAGAGTTGGATATATCGATCGCCTGTACTCACAGTCGTTCTCGGACCCTCCCCCCACCCTCGGGGGGCCACGAAAACACCATAATGACCCTCGTTTTACATCCGCGACCCTCACGGAGCCCATGTACCATACGAGGCGCTCTGAAAATCCACGTTTCCTAGAGTTCCCATAGTCCTGTTTTGGGGTGTAAAAACAGGTGTTAAAATGGTGTGAGGGCCTCCAGTAGGGGGTGAATAGTCACCCTGGAACAACCACAATTTTTTTTGGGGCCTCGGATAAATTTCAAACAAAATTTAATCACTATTCCCACCTTAATATGCTCCGTACGCATAAGGCACGCGCAAGGTTTCCTCCGGAGATGAATCGAGGGTGATGAGAGTTCGATATATCGATCGCCTGTACTCTCGGCCGTTCTCGGACCCTCCCTCCGCCTTCGGGGGGCCACGGAACCACCCAATTGCCCCCCCCCCCAAGGATTTTCAATGTGGCCGAAAAATCAAGGCAGAGATTTTTTTTGCTGTGCAGAATGTACGGCAAAAAAAAAAAAAAAAAAAAAAAAGGTGTCATCCAAATTTTTGGAGGGCCTGCCGGGCCTCCCCCCCAATCAAGTCAGAGAGATAAAAATGTTTGTTTAAGATTCACGGCCAAAAAAGAAAAAAAAAAAAAAATGGTCATCCACATTTTTGGAGGCCCCTCGCCCCCCCCCAAGGAAAATCCTAAATGGCTCCCCTGAATATGAGTGTTGTCTGCAGTGTTACATTCCTCCCTTTTCCCCTCTTAGAACTTAATTTATCTTCTTTTGCCTTCCAATATTATCAGTTTCTAACCTAAAATTACTTGGTGCCAATCATTGGAACATGATGTGCAAGTAATTGACAGTGACTACAAATCACTGCCAATCACTGGTTAAGGCCAAGTTTTGCTGTACCAGTCCTGGGCACAGTAATTTGTCACTCTAAAAAATTAAATTTTTGACTGAAATTTCACAGAAAGATGCAGAATTATGTCTAGAACCTGATAAAACTTGAATTTTCATCATTATTTTGAATTTAAAGCAAAAAAAGCTTAAGACACGAGGTGCTTGCGCTTACGATTTTGATTAGAAATCCTCATTTTTGGCACACTGTCTGAGGTGCTTGTGTTCACTATTTTTTTTCTCCTTCTTCCTTTATCCTTCCACCATTATGAATGTCTGTGGCTTTACCTATGATTCAGCTGTTGAACCTACATTTTTTTAATTCAAGAAATCACCAACAGAAGTCAATATAATCACTAAATTATTAGAGACTGCCAATCACTGGTACAGTGCCATTCACTGGTGCGTTTACCTTACATTGGCGGTGACCCAGAAGAGCAGAGGGGACGTTTTGAGAGCCCTGTGCCTTGCCTGCAATTAAACGCCCACCACAGAGACGGGTCTGCTCGTAAGTTTGTTTCCCCATTTAAACGAACGTTGGCGGTGCCACGGAAGAGCAGACCGGGCGAATTGAGAGCCCCGCGCTGCGTCAACCGTTAAAAGCGTTTAAAACCGACAGGTCTGCTCGTAAGTAGCTTTCCTACATAATATTACATTTGCGGTGCCCCGGAATAGCAGAGCGGACGTTTTGAGAGCCCTGAACCTTGTAGAAGATTAAAAGTCCACTAAAAAGACATGTCAGCTCGTAAGCCTGTTTTGCCATTAAAATTACATTAACGGTGCCACGGAAGAGCGACGGAGACGTTATGAGAGCCTTGCGCCTTGTCAACGATTAAAAGCCCAGCAAGAAGACGGGTCTGCTCGTAAGTCTGTTTTGCCATTTAAAATTACATTGGCGGTGACCCGGAAGAGCAGAGGGGACGTTTTGAGGGCCCTGCGCCGTGACAGCGGTTCAGAGTCCACCAAAACGACAGGTCAGCTCGTAAGTTTGTTTCCCCCGTTTAAACGAACATGGGCGGTGCCCCGGAAGAGCAGACCGGGCGAATTGAGAGCCCCACGCTGCGTCAGCCGTTGAAAGCATTTAAAAACGACAGGTCTGCTCGTAAGTCTGCTTTCCCATTTAATATTACATGTGCGGTGCCCCGGAATAGCAGAGGGGACGTTTTGAGAGCCCTGAACACTGTAGAAGATTAAAAGCCCGCTAAAAAGACACGTCAGCTCGTAAGTCTGTTCTCCCATGTAATATTACATTGGCGGCGCGGCGCCCCGGATTAGCAGAGGAGACGTTTTTAGAGCCCTGCGCCTCTTCAGGCTATTAAAAGCCCACCAAAAAGACAGGTCTTCTCATAAGTCCGTTTTCCAGTTTAAAATTACATTAACGGTGCCACGGAAGAGCAACGGAGACGTTATGAGCGCCCTGCGCCGTGACAGCGGTTCAAAAGCCCACCAAAAGACAGGTCTGCTCGTAAGTTTGTTTCCCCAGTTAAACGAACATCAACGGGGCCCCGGAAGAGCAGACCGGACGTTTCGAGAGCCGCTGTGTTAGCCGTTAAAAGCATTCAACAAAAGGCAGGTCTGCACGTAAGTCTGTTTCCCCTCATAAATTACGTAGGCGGTGGCCCGGATGAGTAGATTGGACGTTTTGAGAGCCCTATATGTGCCTTTTCAAACGAAAGAGAGGAAAAATAACAAACAAAAAATATAGAAAAAAACGGGTATAAAACCGGAAAAAAACATACACAAAATTGGTTCCATTAATTTCATGATATGTAGATTCTCGTGGGATAATTTTTTCTTGGAAATTTACAAATTCAATTTTTTACTCTCAGGACCTTTTCGTGGAGAATCGCTGTAGGGGTAATGGGTCTGTTGCAAACTTTTGCTACAGCGCTATAGAGGGTACAATCTGATGTCAAATTGCCTGAAAATTCCAATGGTGGCATCAGAGAGCCATGAAATGCAATAATAAACTCACAAGAGGCGTTTAATGAAATCCAAGATGGCGGCAAAATATTGAGCAATCTGTATGCATGCACCACGAACATTCAAGGATAGCCAACCTCACAATATTGATCACAACCAATCACAACGTAAACAAACACATAACCTCCACCTCCAGTGAGGTTGTCAAAGTTGGCAATCCTTGGATGATCACGGTGCATATATTCAGATTCCTTGATATTTTGCCGCCATCTTGGATTTCAATAAACGCCTCTTGTGAGTTTAATATTGTATTTCGTGACTTTATGATGCCACCGATGGACTTTTCAGGCGATATTACATTGGAATAAGCACTTTTTATCGCTGTAGCAAAAGTTTGCAACAGACCCATTGGGGTGACCACATTTTCAGGGGTGTTAGTACATATATTCAGCTAGCGAAAAATGCCAACATACCCGTGACGCTCGTTGAAGCTTCGGCTGTGGGTCTATATTCAGGTAACAACGTCATTTTTTAAGCTTTATTTATTTAAATACATCCTTCGGGTGTGGGGGGGGGGGGGAAGAAAAAAAAAAAAAGCTAAATAAATTCAGGATAGTATGTCAAATTGCAGTCTATAACGCACAAACTGAGCGGACGTTGTCGATAAAAAGACTAAAGCAGCCTCTTTACAAGGGTTTTGATATCAAATCAACAAACTACTAGAGTTTTTAGCGAAAAAACAGAAATTCTGACTTCCGCCGAAAGAACCGAGCTTTGCTCCCATATAAATGCAAAAAGTGTAAAATTATCATCCCAGTCGTTTAGTTTCGACCCTCACGAATGGATTTTGTCAAGTTTTGAGAAGTTTCGAAGAGGTCGGTAAAGAGAGGTTTTTAAGCGGGCTAAAGAGGTAAATTATTCTACTAACTCGCCTTAATCGAGCTGAGAGCTGCACAATTTTCACGCTTATGCAATGTTGTAATTTTTACGGATAAGGCCCACTGCTGGCATTTTTCAATAACATTCTCTGGATAAAAACAATTTTTTAATCAATATTTTAAATGAAGTGAAGTAAGTTAGTTAAATTGGGTGCATATTAGACTTGGCTGTTGCTACGGTAGCCACAGTTACATGCTCTGCTTTTAACAGCTATCCATGAGTAACCTTTGCAAAACTATAACTTAAGGGAGTTTGATCTATGATTACCAAATCACCGGCCAAGTCTCACAGTGCTGGATCAATTATACGTCTCTCAAAGACAGTCTCACAACTGCACGAAATTGTGGTGTTTCACAGAGACGTCTGTCTATTCGAATGATCGGATCGAATCGAATCATATCAAAATAAATACAAGGAGTAAAATTTAAAGGACACTGAGAAAAAATTTCCTGTTTCAATGCCCGGAATTCCGTTCCGGAAAGTATGGACCAAATTACTAGTCAAAACAGGAATTCCGGTTCAAGTATCAGGAATTTCGCAAAAAGTAACGGGATTCCGGTTACTCCGCTTAATACTCTCGTGTACGGAATTTCGGTTAAATTTACAGAAAAATTTTCTCTGTGGAAAATCTTACTCGTAGAAGCCGTCTATTCTGCGGCTAAATGCCGTGAATCCTGGCAAGGGCATCGTCAACGGCCATACCACGTTGAAAGCACCGGTTCTCGTCCGATCACCGAAGTTAAGCAACGTCGGGCGTAGTTAGTACTTAGATGGGAGACCGCTTGGAACACTGCGTGCTGTTGACATCTACATTTTACTGGAATAGCACGGTAACAGCGAGTAATACAAATACATTTTCCACTGCCCTCTGAGGACTAGTTTTGCCCATCAACAGAGCAACTCTGATGATTGCAAACTAACTATTAACTAGCCGAGAAAACTAAAGCGGTCGTAGTTCCACTGGATTTGACGGCAAATTGTTACGCGATTAGTCGTATTTTGCTTTGTCATCGCGATGGCGATTTTGATTATTTTTTTACGTTAATATGTTTTGTCGCATTTTAATTCTGTTTGCACTCTCAAAATGAGCACATTTAGAGAGTGCAAACAGAATTACACATATTTATGTAAAACAAATAATCAAAATCGCCATCGCGATGACAAAGCAAAATACGACTATTCTGTTTTTCTCGAGCTTTCCGTTGTAGCGATTGCTGATCCCGAATCTGACACTTTCCACAAAAGTGATTGCCGCAAAGGACCTCAAGATGGGGTTCTTCTGAAATAAATCCATTTTCGCATCGGTTTTTTCACAAGATTATCGCGAGAGCACCAAGGAGGTGGTTTTTTTTTTTTTTTTTTTTTTTTTTTTTTTTTACATCAACTAACATGTAAACTCTTGATCACTCTCATAGACGAACATGCAATTTTTTGCCATCAAATGTTCACGAGTATCGGAAGAAAGTTGAGTAAAAAACTCTACAAAAAAAAATTCCGCAAGAGCCGGCGCTCTTGGATTTTGCACTTTGTATTATTTATGTTTTATTTTTATCTCGATTTACATTCTAAAATGGGAAAAACAAGATTTTCCACAAGAATTAATGACTAATGGTGCTATCCGTGTCGTCGGATCGAAAACTGGAGGAGTTCCGCCTAGGCTCTGGAGTGACCTAAATCTAGACGAATGTCAGCGATCTGTCGTGGTGATCCGTGATTGGGAAATCAGAAGTATTATTGGGCCGATCCCGGCGGTACTGCAATACCGGGCCAACCCGTGGCAGAAGTGGAGCAAGCCCCTAACATTCCGCCTGTTTCCAAAAATAAGTTTAATATACTAGACCCGCAGTGCGGGTCGTATTAGATATTAAGCTGATAAGAACAGATACTACACTTTGATCTTAGCCATTAAGGCCGAGAGCGATACCGTTGGAAGGTCCGTCGAGGGGGGGGGTTCAAACGAAAAGTCCGATTTCTACGGGATCCGCCCAACTGGTCAGCTCTCCTCTCTTCCCCTAATGGAGAGGTGAATATTATCGGGTTGAGGACAATCAACATCAACACTCCTGCGAGCTCAATGCTTGGAAATCATGGGTTTAATCTTTCCCCTTCGCACGAGAGGGTAAATTAAGCAAGTATTGAGAGGGAAACGCGCACTGGCCTACCTAGGGGCCCGGGCCCAAAAGAACAGCATAAACTTGATTTTGAAGTTTAAACCGTATAACCGTTTAGGCGCCTCCCCTTTTTCCTTTTTCTCTCTTGGCCACCGCACGGCTCGTGGACAAACCCGAAAGACGCGAAGCGTTACCGATGGGGTCGTGCGGCGGGGGGGGGGGGGGGGGAAGATTATAAATTTAAATTTGTTAATGATTGGGGAAAATGTATTATTGGGCCGATCCCGGCGGTACTGCATCCCGGGCCAACCCGTGGCAGAAGTGGAGCAACCCCCAAACATTCCGTTTTTCCAAATATCTCAGCAAAAAACGCCTGTCGGCGTGCTACGGTGAACGGAAAGCCCGGGGCATACATCTCGTTCGTTCGAATGGCCAACTCTTTCTTCACCCCAAAAACGATCCCGGAATATTTTCGTTTCTGATCTGATGATAGCATCTCAAAAACTCGACTTCGTTCCGATTCATGCTCTACAGGCACAGTGATATCAGGAACGAAAAGTCCTTTCTTTGATTCTCTTCTCCCTCTCTCTCTGACAAATACTATGTATGATAAAATCGCCTTCAATTCGACGGTTATGCTTTTCCACGTACACCCACTTTTTGAGCTAGGTAATAAACTAATAACAGATCATTTTCATCAAATTAATGCAAAAGGAGAGGAGGGGGGGAAAAAGGGGGAAAGGGAGGGAGACTTGCCGTGACTAATAGACGAATGGCTATGCAATGAAACACCTTGTCTTTGCACCTTGCTGCTAGTGGTGAATTCGGGGAGACACCGTAGTGGGGCAACTCTCCTCCTCAGCGAATCCGATAAAATAAATTATTTCGGTCCAAAGACCTAGTGCAATTGAAAACTACTAATTCTAGAAATGCCCCCTCCTCGCTTATTTCCTCGACCACAAGTGTGTTCTGGATGGCCCTTGCTTGCTCTGTGCGTGATCACTAAATTTTACATAGGACGAAGGTTCTGTACACACTCAATACTCACCCCCCAAAAAAGTCACGGCAAGTCCCCCCCCTTTCCCCCCTTTTTCCCCCCTCTCCTCTCCTTTCGTTTAAATTTTTGATGAAACTGATCTGTTATTAGTTTATTACCTAGCTCAAAAAAGTGGGTGTACGGGGAAAAAGCATAACCGTCGAATTGAAGGCGATTTTATCATACATAGTATTTGTCAGAGAGAGAGGGAGAAGAGAATCAAAGAAAGGACTTTTCGTTCCTGATATCACTGTGCCTGTAGAGCATGAATCGGAACGAAGTCGAGTTTTTGAGATGCAGTATCATCAGATCAGAAACGAAAATATTCCGGGATCTTTTTTGGGGGTGAAGAAAGAGTTGGCCATTCGAACGAACGAGATGTATGCCCGGACTTTCCGTTCACCGTAGCACGCCGACAGGCGTTTTTTGCTGAGATATCACGACTGTTTTTTACTGACGTGGTACCGTCCATTAAGTTCGTTTAGACTGATCCCACATCGTAATGCACAGCTGTTCCTACTGCGAAGATCCCACGATGGATGCGCAATTCTCGAGGTTAAATGCGAGGAAAGAAAGCTGTCAGGAGGAAGAGAATAGCGAGGAAACCCCTTTAGTAAAAAGACAGTCAACGATATAGTATGTCCCGCAAAAAAAGGGGGATGAAAAAGTGATCAGTATTCAGTGGTAAGAAGAAATCGGACCATGCCGAGTCATTGGTTAGTCCAGCCAGACCGTAGCGCTCTGAACAGCGGTTTGCGGAACTACTGTAATTCGCAGGGCAGCCGCTGCGGTCTCTCAGCGCTGAGCATCTAAGCGAATTACAGATAGCCACTGTAAAGCGAATCATCCAGTCACTGTGAAGCAGAAGTTAGTCCATGGCCATATCCGGCCCGTTATCAAAAGGACTGGGACTTGCGACTTTCAAACTAATTTTGAAGTAATAAATCCGCGTCTGATTTAAAGAAACTTGGTCTCCTTTGAAAGCAAAATACGACTATTTTTCTGACCATTCTTTTGTTTGTTCTCAAATGTCCTTTTTGCTGAGATATAATGAGCGAGAAAATAATTTCTCCGTGTTGTTTACATTTGTGAAAGCAGAGCATAACCTTTTTTATATGTATGTTTTCAATTTTGGTCCGAAACAGCCCAAAAATTACCTCTTCAGTCTTCATGACTTTGTTAACTTGGTGTGCTCTTTTTTTATTTTTCGTGCATGTTCTACCAGGAATATCAACTCAAGCTCGCACTCTTGAATTCACAACCTGTACCTACAATGTTAAATGTTGTGCCCATTACCTATATTTTGTGTAAACGCAAGCTGAATCTATTTTACGTTGTCAGAAAACCGGTTGCCGGTTCTTTAAGTTCTGAATTTTCCTCTTGAGTTTCATTTAGTTTGAAGACTTCCATCAAGCTTCTATGGAATCAGTGCATTTCCAAAATTACCTAGTGATTAGAGTGGGGCAAATAGGAGCGTAATTGATTACACGTTTTCTGGCTAATCGGTAATCGTCAAACCTTTGGAGTAATTAAATGTACCTATTCTTACTAGATAAATAGTAAACTTCAGGGTCTTTTAGGTTAGATCCAAATCTTCTCCAACTAATATGATAGATGGCTTGAAAAAAGTCATCCCTGATTACCATGAAATCGTGTAATCGATTACCACCATTTTTGACCAACTCTGCTAGTAAACACGAGTTCCTCTCACTTTCTTCGATTAGTTTTGGTTGTGCTCATAAATTTTTCAAGTTAATGTTGCCATTCTCTGTTGCCCCTTGAGATGAAGGAATCCCTAATATTTCCGCTAAAAAATTCTTGAGCTGCAAGGCAGCGGAAATCGTTCTCCCTGACTGCTTGCTGAGCAAAACTTGATGCTAAGTATATTTAAGGGGAGTTGAGCTTGTCACTACTGTATAACATTTTTTTAAGTTTGGAGCACAGAGGGGTTTTTTGAAGGACCCAAATCTAGACAGTCAAGCATGAATCAGGTATTTTGATCATGCCACTGAGTTTAAGGTATGCTGAATTTTTCTAATAGTTGAACAGACAAAACGAGTGACAGTTTCTTACTCGACAGTTTAGTTCCTAAAAGCTTTTAGAGCATCAATTAGCAGGGTGGTTGCTATAGCAGAACCATTTTGAGTATCGGGTTCTGACAAGTAGGAGTGCCTGCTTCAAACTGCATCAAGGCACAGCGGTGAGCGGTTGATAAACATCCAGTTGAAACTCTGCGCTAATCAACTGCTCAACGAAGCATGTTGATGCGGCTCGGAAGCAGGCACCGCTCCTTGTCAGAACCTCATACTCAAAACGGTCCTGCTTCAACTCATCATAATTTTTTTGGTCAGTGCAACAGCTGGGTTCTGAAGTGGAGAAGGAGCTCGACCGATAATCTTTTGGGATTTTTTGGTGCTGTTGTGTGGCCCCAAACCCGTATGCCATCGTTCAGCATTAGTTTTCATATGGCATATGGAATGAAATTATATTGAATAGGAGATTTAGCCATTCATGAAGGAGCGCCTTAAAAGCACATTGTATAAGTCTACGGAAAATTTGGTTTTGGAGAAATGAATACATTGAAACATAGCTAAAGATTATCGGTCGAGCTCTGCCTGCACTTGTGAAACGAGCTCTAACCTTATGAAAGAATCTGACTGACTTGATCAAGGATAAGTGGATCGGCTCAAGCTCGTTAAGTTGTAAGCTGTCAAGGTGCTGGCATTATTGTTTCGAGAAGCCTCTCAAAGGGTTTCGGTAGGTACCTACTTTTGATCACTAACTGGAAGCTAATATTTTCATTTATGGAACAAGATTAAAAGGGACTCTTGGCTGATAAAAAATTACGCAGTTGGAAGAAATTAGTTGGCTAGTTCCGTTCTGATGGATCGTGTGAACCATGCCCGCTAACCACATGAAAAGAGTGCAGCATTCCATAGCGTTCCTGTTTAAAAAAATTTGCCTTAAATTTACGGACGGATTGATGGATTAGCTATCCGTGAAAATCTAAGCGCATCGGTGAGCGATTGGGAGCTAAGAGTTTCCGCTCATTGCCAACCAACCTTCACTGATGCGTTTTAATGAATTTTTGGGAAACTTGCTCTGCTACTTGTTAGAGCATATTTGCACCTAATCAACAACAGGTCAGGAGTATATCATGGATAGTTGTAAGTTTTAAATTAAACCCAAGTAGAGCGAGACCATTTGAGTGTCGGGCTCTGACAAGTAGCTGTGCCTCCTTCCGAACTGTATCAACACATCGCTGAACGGTTGGTTTTGATGCAGTTCAGGGACCGCGACTTGTCGGAACCTGATACTCAAAAAGACTCTGCTGTAGAACTTCTTGTGTTGAGCATGCAAAATGACGATACCGACCAATTAGATTATTATGCCTTTGATAGGTCCAGGTTACACAGAATCAATCAGAATATCCACTAATTGACACTCAATCAGGAAGTTACCCCGGGGTATTTGAAATTTTCTTGTAAATAGATATGGAGCGATGTAACTACATTGATTGCATGATGGCTTATAGCGCAAGGTCATTTGACAAGAGTTGGCGGACTAAATAGAATGTCAAAAAAATTTTACCGCGAAGCACATTCCTTTGAAATTGAAAGAGGGCTGACTCCCTATAGGACCTTCAAAACCAAACATGTAAAGGTAGAGAGATGAGACTCAATTTCTAAAAGAAAGGAATTCCACATACAATCACAACATGATGGAAGTATATCGCAAGTCAGCACATCACTAAGAACAGGTCTATTCAGAAGTTCCCATTGTTGAACCTTTGAACTCTTACCAATTCACAAGTCAGAGCTCTACAGACGCAAGCAGAGTAATTTTATTACGTTGAGCATAAGCAATGAATAAGTAGCTGAAAGTTGATAGAATAGGAAAAAAGGAAAAACATATGCCAGGAGGAGACTAGGAGAGGTTAGGGCTGGGACCGCTATGTAAACAACGAAATCTGGGTTGTATCAGAGAGCCCTTCGATGCCCAGTAAGTTTTGGTAATTAAAGGAGAATTCTGAGGATAAGGTAATGAAAGATCAGATTTCTCATCCTTTTTATCGAAAGATAATAACACTACGAGCACAGAATAGTATTAATTGTCCTCCTGATTCCAGCAGAGGTTGGCTGCCGATGTGATGTATTCGGTATTCGGTGGTTGATGCGGTTGGTAGCATTGATTGATTTGCGAGCCGCACGGTCCGTTACATCTTTTGTTTTTCTTAGGTTGCCACGACTTGCTTTGAGGCAAATCATTTGAAATTCCCAGAATTTGCAAACGAGATTTCTCGCTTACGAGATAAATTAAAAGTCGAAAAGTAGAAAAGTATCAAAACGAACTCAAATGGAGACGATTGGTATACGGCGATATAGGGTTTCGTTCAGCCGTTAATTCGGTAGAGAGTCATATTAGAACAAAACGGTCCAAACGAAATGATTCTTGTAATTATAGTGTGTGGTCTCTTTTTCGTTCTGTTGGGACTTTCCGTTTTGCGTTTGACCAAACGCTATAATAAGTTTAATATACTAGACCCGCAGTGCGGGTCGTATCAGATATTAAGCTGATAAGAACAGATACTACACTTTGATCTTAGCCATTAAGGCCGAGAAGCGATACCGTTGGAAGGTCCGTCGAGGGGGGTGGTTCAAACGAAAAGTCCGATTTCTACGGGATCCGCCCAACTGGTCAGCTCTCCTCTCTTCCCCTAAATGGAGAGGTGAATATTATCAGGTTGAGGACAATCAACATCAACACTCCTGCGAGCTCAATGCTTGGAAATCATCGGTTTAATCGTTCCCTTCGCACGAGAGGGTAAATTAAGCAAGTATTGAGATGGAACGCGCACTGGCGCTACCTAGCGGCCGGCCCATAAGAACAGCACTCAACTTGACTTTGAAGTTTAAACCGTATATACCGTTTAGGCGCCTCGCCTTTTCCTTTCTCTTTTGGGCCACCGCGCGGCTCGTCGGACGAAACCCGCAAAGACGCGAAGCGTTACCGGGGTGGTCGTGCGGGGGGGGAAGGATTATCAATCTACACTGAAAAAAAAGGAACGAGTAACCTTAACTATTTGCAAATAGTAAGATGAAATTAGTTGTTTTAAAGCAGCAGCGGGTTACTTTAGCCAATCTCAAATAGTTAGTTCTACTCTAGTAAGAAAAGTTAAACCAACCAACCGTCCGCTTAGTCAGTTTTTTCTATTTATAATGTTATTCCAAAAAAAAAAATTGTTGATTTAAGTAATCGGAAATAGTTAAAGTTACTATTTCACAAAAAGCGCCGTAAATATCAAATTATACCTCTTGCATGACACCAAGGACTATTTGAAATGTTTAGATCCAACATTTCCTTTTGTTAACCTAAACAAATGCAATGTCTTGAATCTACTAATATTGAGTTAAAGTTACTATTTCACATAAAGCGCCGTAAATTGCCGAGTTATGCATTTTGCATGACACCACGTACTATTTGAAATGTTTAGATCCAACATTTCCTTTTGTTTACCCAAACCAATGTAATGTCTTAAATCTACTAATTTTGAGTCAAAGTTACTATTTCACATAAAGCGCCGGAAATGTCAAATTATGCAATTTGCATGACACCAAGTACTAATTGAAATGTTTAGATCCAACATTTTCCCTTTTTTTAACCTAAGCAAATGCAATGTCTTAAATCTACTAATATTGAGTCAAAGTTACTATTTCACATGAAGCGCCCGTATATGTCAAATTATGCAATTTGCATGACACCATGTACTATTTGAAATGTTTAGATCCAACATTTTCTTTTGTTAACGTAAACAAATGTAATGTCTTGAATCTACTCATTTTTAGGAAAATTTACTGTTTCACATATAAAGCGCCGTAAATTGCTGAATTATGCATTTTGCATGGCACTTCATATTATATACCTACACTGTTAGGAATGTTTATTGTTTGTACATTTGATAAATGGTACATTTCAGTTCTATGTCTCACCAAAGCAAACTCGGCGTGCGTTGAATCTGACATCATATTGGGCATGCAAAGTTTGTACCACGGTTTTGTTACTCGTTAGGTTTTTATACCTCACATCCACGCATTTGCCGTAACGGACAACAGAGTATATGTTTAACATCAACAATCGCATTACATAGATAGATAACTATTCGTGCTTAAGGGAGTTGATATTGCATATTTGACCTTCGATTTGCGCAAACAGTCTTAGAATGTTATCCCCTTTTTGAACGAGATATCCCAAAATAGAGGTTGTTATTTGAAATTTTTGAGAAAGCCCCCCTGGGGGCCCTGTTGGGGGGAGGGGGGTTTGACCCCCCAAAAAAAAATTCATCTAAAACGATGAATGATGGTCTAAATTGCAATTTTTTATCTCAACTCGTTCAAAAGTTAGACAGGGGGTGGGGGAAACATCTATGTTAAACCTTCTATGTTGTCCCCAAAAAAGTATTTACTATAACCCATAAGAAATAGACTATTTTACCTGAAGGTGGTGAGGTTTAGACCATAGGCTATAGCCTTGGGCGCTAGCAGTGGCACCATTTTGGGGAGGGCAGGGGGGGGCAATCCCCCCCCACAAGGATTTTTAAGGTGGCCGAAAAATCAAGTCAGAGAGATTGTTTTGAAGATGCACGGCAAAAAAAAAAAAAAAAAAAAAAGTAATCCAAAATTTTGGAGGGCCTTGCCCCCCCCCCCCCCCCCCCCCCCAAAGGGGAAGTCTGATATGGCGCCCCTGGAAATAGTAAGATGAACTTCGAAGAAATAGTAAAATCAAACAAATGCATGAGTTGAATGGAGTATGAAAATGATCAACACAACTTTTCCAATTAGTAACTTCTAGCATTGAAATAGTAAAACCAACCATCAGAAAAAGTAAGATGAACTGCGAAGAATTAGTAAAATCAAACAATTGCATGAGTTGAATAGAGTATGAAAATGGTCAACACAACTTTTCCAATTAGTAACTTCTAGCATTGAAATAGTAAAACCAACCATCAGAAAAAGTAAGATGAACTGCGAAGAATTAGTAAAATCAAACAATTGCATGAGTTGAATGGAGTATGAAAATGGTCAACACAACTTTTCCAATTAGTAACTTCTAGCATTGAAATAGTAAAACCAACCATCAGAAAAAGTAAGATGAACTGCGAAGAATTAGTAAAATCAAACAATTGCATGAGTTGAATGGAGTATGAAAATGGTCAACACAACTCTTCCAATTAGTAACTTCTAGCATTTAATTAGTTGGATTTCATAAAACTATAATAAATAGGAAATATTCGTCGTGACTTTACGCGAGCAATCCTAGCTCAATGGATAGGACGCTTGTCTGTCACCGATGCGACCCGGGTTCAAACCTCACCACCTTCAGGTAAAATTTGTAACTGCAATTAATATATGTCTATATGTCTGTGTATGTAATTTCAATGTGTATCCTGTGTATGTCGATGAATTGTGTAATTACATGTCCAACAACTGTTCCACAACAACAACAACGACAAGTGAAATTAGTACACAATTTCACAACCAGAGTGCGCTATTTATTACGTTTTTTTAGTGAATTAGTAAAGTCAAGCATTTCAAATATTCAAATCAAGCTTTTCAAATAGTAAAGCCAAGCATTCCAAATTGTCAAACCAAGCTTCTCAAATAGTAAAATTAAGCATCTCAAGTAGTATTTTCTAGCATGAGGATTTGTTAGTGGAAGCATTTGCAATTAGTTCTTTCAACTCATTGCAAATAGTAAATTTAGACATTGGCATGGGTTCCGCGACCCAATGGAATAGTAAAAACTACCAATGCCGAAAACTTAGATTATTCGGCAAATAGTAATTTTGACCAATAGGTTGAGTTGATTCAAAAAATGAAGAGGTTAGCTGAACTAATCCCGAAGAGTATACTTAACTCACTTTGAAATAGTTCAATCAAGTAATAATAGTGGTGTCCATACTTTTAAGTATTTGAAATAGTTAAATCAACCCCCTGTGAACTTGACTTTACCACTTTTTTTTTTCAGTGTAATTGTAATGGGCTGGTGGGTGTGAATCAGTGGCGGCTCGTGCTACTTGGCAAACATATTTTTAGCCGTTGAACCTGTGCAAAAGCATCGATGGCTTACTCAGGGATTCAGTAAATCCTCTGAAGATCGATTAAACAACGTTGGTTTAGATGGAGAGAATGCGTTGTTGCCACATTGCACGAGCCTCCACATGTCCGAATTATTGCACTCTTTATTGTAACCCGATTTCATCTAAACTTTTTAATCCGTCACGCGGAATGAGAAATAAGAGTTTCGACATTTCCAAAGATTATCGGCCAGGGTCCGGCGCGGCGGCACTTCAGACACGAAAACTAGAACTTGGCATAAAGGAAGAAAAGGTAGAGTGGTCACTGTAATGGGAGTTCCGAAACTGCGTTTGGAGCTGGTTTGGAGTAGAATAAAGAGCTTCATGTACACAACGCCAGAGCGCGTCGTGTGCTAATCGTGTACACAGCCGGAGAAATGATGGTGTGAGTGAGTCCGACACTGTCAGAGCGCCGCTGTGTGCGTATTTTGTACGCAGTGGAACAATAGAAAGAGCTAGGGATGTACACACTCACCGACGCTCTCATAGCGCTGGTGCCGCTGCGCTCTCAAACACCGTTTCGTTTTATAACATTGAGTGACCACTCTACCTATTCTTCCTTTATGGAACTTGGAGCGTTCCACCGAGACGTGTATCTGTATCATCTGCGGTAGAGAGAGAGAGAGAGAGAGAGAGAGAGAGAGAGAGGAGAGAGAGAGAGAGAGAGAGAGAGAGAGAGAGAGAGAGAGAGAGAGGGGGAGGATGGAATCGATTGTTCGGGACAGCGCGAACGCAGTCCCGGCTACCAGAAATTACGCGCCCGAGGTATCTACATTTGAGATACTCGCAGGGGTCAGCCCAACCGGAGGGTAATGGAAAGGCCTCACCCTGGGGCAACCGCCTTCTTGATAACGGTAGTTCCCACGCCAGGTAAGTATGCTTTCTGGCGGTGAGCACGAATGCCCAGTCTGGGCTCAAATGATACGGATTCGGGAGTTCCGATCATCTTCGTTCTATCATCGTCGCTCAAACCCGTCAGATTTCACTCTTTTCGGGCGAGAAAAAGTTGCACATTAAATTCGTCCACATTGTGCGCATATTTTTTGAAGGGTCCAAACGCCAAACTCTGCTAGCAGTCCTTAACAAGGCTGAACTAATGCAACGATTCTGATGAGAGAGTCGAAGTCGTCGAGCACAGACCATCCTACCCATCGCTCCGGCCGCAGCTCAAATCGGTCGATGTAAACTCAGTATGGAGGTAAGTACGCGCTCTCATCTTCATTCCGATTACCTCGCACGTACGAGTATTTAGTATTTACCCCCAGAAACCTGGCCGAATATATTTGTGTTATTTTGAAAGGTCAAAAATCAAGTTTCATTAATTTTCCAATTCTCACTCTTCACTCTACATACGTTAAGTAAGCATCCGAAACGACACAATGGGTCCGAGACACTCACCGTCCATCAGTGACTAATTTTACTTATTTTTACAGTTTTATAATTATCTCCGCGTATAATCTCGCTTGACCGTCGCTCCCTCACGTGTTTTGAGACGCTGATGTCGCTGATATCAAAAATGCCACCGGTTTTCATTAAATTAGCCTAGATTTTACGTACATTCCAATTTATGTCTTCTTCGCAAAAAATTCGAACTTATATGGTAAAGGTACGAGTTCTGAGTAAAAACCAAGACAGCTTTTGAAATCAGCGGGTCAAAATACGTGGAAATAATTGCGGAGAAAGAAAACCAGGTATCCTACGATGAGAAAACTCGGTTATACGTTCATGACGGCACTAAGTTGCTAAGGCGTAAAAATCCAATACGTGCGCTTCATGGTTGGAAAAGGCGTGAAAAATGAAGCATTTTAGCGCAAACCTGAGGTCGACATCGTACTTGCTTGCCAAGTTATTGCATCAGCAGATTTTATCTGAAAGGCTTGACGGCGCAGCGAAAATGCTATGGATAAAATTGTGCTACTGAGTGCAAGTGTATTTTGCAGAAACTATCTCCCGAAAAGGTCTTTTTCACTATTCTTTTTCGAATTTTGCTGGGCTTATGCCCGGAATGTATTTAAAATCACAGTTTTTTAACTAGATCAAGAGTTTGCAAGGAGCAAGGGCCCCTTTACAAAGTATAATCCTTCAAAAAATAAAACTCCCGAGATTCTAAAGAAGTATACAGTCGGCGCATTAACCAATGGCAGTTAACTCCTTACTTTTTGGACGGTTAGGCCACTTGTAGTGCTTCTATTCATTGCGTTAAGAATTGCAGGTTGCCTACCTAAAGGAAATCTAAAAAGTCGATTAATATTATTTAATTCGTTATGACTGTACTACCTGGCGCATGGCGGTCACATGCCAAGGAACAGAGATTACTATGCCTAAGAGAAATGGCATAACGATTCAAAAGTGTTATTCGACTCCTACGAAGTATGCATTGTGGCGTACGCTGGTGACCGTAAACATTGTTGCTACTGCTGTTGTTTGAATGAGATTTGACAGCCACTAACTAAATTAAGATGATTAATAAGGTGTTTGGGAAGTTTAATGAGCTCTGAATATATTTTGTACGTGAATCTGAAAATCTAAGTCACTTTAATCATCCCATCGGCCATTAAATCACAAACATTTAGATGCTGCAGAGAATCTAACCTCATTTCCAACAACATGAATAACAATAATGTTTACGGTCACCAGCGTACTGCACGTTGTATCACGGTCATTCTGCAGGCGTTTTTTACGGAGCCCGGCCAACGGTTTTTCAGCACGGCAGAGATAGGAAGTGTCATATCTCTTAGGCTTACAATTAGTAGTTAGTAATCTCTGGCAAGTGGCAAGTGCCAAGGAACGTCCGCGGCGGCATGGCATGACATGCCTCTAAAAGCGCCTTCAATATCAGACGACGCAAAACCAACTCTGGAGCGTAGAATCAGTTATCTCCGAGTTTGAATAGGTTTGCAGTGCAGGAGTTTATTTCGGATTTTCATGGAAGTGAGGCGTTTTATGTAAAAAGGGGTTCTTTGAAGTTTTGTAATTGGAAGAAAAACGCATTCAAAGTTTTGCAACTTGATTTCTACCGATTTGGCTACCTAGATGGCTAATGTAATTTTTTCCCTAAAACTAGGTTTATTTACGGACATAATGGCTTAAAGTTTTTTTTAAAATCCGAGTATTTCTGTGTTTTACACAATATTTTAAAGTTGACTCCTAGGAACCCCTTTTTACGTAAAACGGGTCTTGCCGCCTTAAAGATACCACCAAATAGCAGGAAAAATAATCATCAGCTGATTTTCGGCAGAGATGGTCCTTATGGCATGTACTTTCACCCAAAAAAAGTACTTCAAGATATCTTGCCGGCGTTGCCAGATAAATCCAAAATTGTAGCTCAAAATGCCTTTATATCGAAATATATCGAGAACTATCGATTGAATCGAAAAATTGATACGCTTCCTACAGGTCCGTCACATCCAACTCCCGGGCCCCCTTTTGGTGGGTCCTGGATAGGGGTTCTAGGGGGGGCGTATGGGGGGCTTTAAGGTTCTCCCAAGAGAAATTTTTCGTGATTTCTCTGACTAACTGCCATTTTCAGCTATTTCAAATTGGTAATTGTAAATTAAACCAATGCGTTATAAAAAAGTTGAACAGCTCCAAGCGTAAAACACAAACACAGGTTTTATTGAGCACCACTGAGATAGTAAGATCTGCGCTATCGTCGACTCATTGCTTTTCAACAAGACTTGTCTCGCTAAAATTCTGTGCCGGATCGGCGAAGGCACGGCCCGCTAGAACAGTTTTTCATTTTCTTAACAGAAAAATGAGACCCGGGGGCCCGGGCCCCTCTGATGCCCGGGCCCTGGACCTGTGGGTCCCTTGTCCCCCCCCCCCATGAGACGGGCCTGGCTTCCTATGTATTTGGAATAATTTCCAACAACAAAGATACTTTTCGTTTTTATGCTCCGACGACTCCTAAGCCCTCAAAACCGCAATCTAAGTTTTCGGCGATTTTTTGGAGAACTTGAAACTCGCAACTCAACGCCCATTTAACGAAGCCTCGATTCACGAAAACACCTCGTAATCGCTGAGTTTTCTAGATATTGAGCTGAGATTTTGGTGAGAGACTATTATTGATATGACAAATTGATTAATGTGTTTTACGCAAAAAGGGGTTCTTAGCGAAGAACCCCTTTTTACATAAAACGCCTCAATTATTGCTTGAAGAAAATACTACCCGTTTCAGAGTTTCAGACTTGTGAGCTTACCTTATTCCAATAGAGTTCTTTAGAAACTCGGAAGGCTAATCCTTCAATGCATCAGTGGCGTAGCTTGCAATTTGGCTACGTTGTGTTTTTACTTTCTCACTAAGTACTGCGACAATGTTAGAAATAGAAAAGTATTGCAATGGCGCAAAGATTTTCAAGGTATTTTGTTTTGATGCATGGCCTACTACAACTAAGTAAATTATGATAATTACAAAATAATTGGCTCTCATCAGTCATTATGCCTACTAATATCCTAAACAATATTCATCCACGAAGTTTCAATATCATTTAACCATTTGTGGCTTGGAGGTGTAAATGCACAAACTTTCTGTAGCGTGTCTGTTTGTCGGTCTGTAGCCATAAAACGTGAAACCCAACATAACTTTTGAATTATTGATCCATATGCATCCATATTTTCCAGAGATTTCGCTTATGACAATCTCCAGCTAGGGAATTTCTTTGTTTTTTTTTTTTGAAATTTTAATTTCCAGGTTAGTTATGGATGAAAAATTGTTTCCCTTAAAATCAATGGGAAAATGGGTCAAAAAGGGAAAAATTTAAAAATTAAAAAATGGATCTTTAGATAAAAATATTAAAAGGGGACTGGGGGTCTCCCCCTGAATATTAAAGGGGCGTCTTGGGGTCTCCCTCAGATAAAATTTGATGTGAGAAAGTGCTCGTAGGGTATTCCCTACAGTTATTCCTATTCAAATCCATATAAAATGTTGAATCCGAGGATGTTCATCAAACAACTGACAATTCGATATTTTTAATGGGTCTAAATGGAGAAAGTACAACGTTGACAAATTGAACAGAATCACTGCAATACAAATACAGTTCGTTCTAGAAATGTAGGTGCAGCAGCTCAACTATAGTCTTTGGCGAATTTACAATCGTCATTCCTCCATATCAAAACAAAACTTGCCTACAACTCATACAGTGGAACCCCACAAATTTGAACCTCATTAATTTGAAACATGGGCGGATACAGGGAATTGTCTTTCTCTCTCTCCTCCCATTTGAAAACGTGTGTTAGAAAAGGACAGAAGAGGGGGCCAAAGTCACGTGATGGCCCCCTCTGCTGTCCTTTTCTGACACATAAGTTCAAATGGAAGGAGAGAGAGAAAGACAATTCCCCGTATCCGCCAATGATTTGAAAACCTTTATAAAGTGAAGAAATAGAACATTGTTCCAATGAGATACAAACTGTTGGATCTTGAGTTCTTTGACTTGTGGACTTGTTTACAGCGAAAGTTTCATTGGAGAAAACGATTTGAAAGAGAATCTCTTAACCCTTGTGAGCCTAAGGTATTTCGGTAACACAAAGGACTAAGAGGGGGTATTTTTGTACCCCAAGGATATTTTCATGCAGCACAGTCAGTATCAATAATTTTGAAACTTTAATGGATGGATTATGTACTTAGTACCCTAAGAGAGTAATTTATGTGAAATTTGAGTAAATTTTTGCTATGTTGCCAAATTTACACCTACTTTTAAAAAAATGTCAAAATAAAAAAATGAAAAAAATGAAATGAGGTACTATATTATTTTTCCATTTCTGATAAATGTCCAATTTTTTTTCAATGATCTGACTTAATATTCTTAATCTACATAAAATTTCCTTAAAATTCACTGTAATAGATGGTTCCAAACTTAAAACTGGCAGGACGAAGGGGGGGGGGGTATATTTGTACCCCAACACTTTAAATTTCTATAATATCGACAAAAATTCATAAAAATTAATGAAATTTGGTAGACGTGCTCTAAGTATCCTAACTTAAAATGTCACGAAGTCCTAAACAATTTTGAGCAATTTTGACAAAATGGCGTCGAAAAAACTGGCCTGGGGTACAAATGTACCCCCCTTAGGCTCACAAGGGTTAAAAGTTGGCAAAGAAAATAAATGAATAGCGCAGTTCCAAACGGTATGCAAAGACGGAATGAGAGAATTTGTATAAAGCCCGTTTTTGTTAAAAATCTGAATGCAAGACAAAGCACACTCAACCAAGAGTAATGAAGACCAACACGTACTGTAGAGTTCCAACATCTAATTTTCATGCATAAAAAATCTAAAGTTTCATAAAAAGGAAAAGAAAATTACGGTAATAAAAACATACCTTAATGTAGATGTTGGTAGATAGTTGATGAGATGGGAAGTTGCTTGCAGAACTGTGAGAATCAAATCTGCTTACGTAATCCAGAGTAAATGCAACGTCGCGCACGCGGGATCAACATTTAAAAACCGCACTAGAGAAAGATGGAAATTTGCTGACACACACAAATTCAAGCGCACTTCTGCTGATCTTTTAAGAGCCTTTGCTATTCAACAAAGAAATAATGAAAATTTTAAAACCAAACTAACCCAGCTTGCAAAAAGGAAAATATGCTGATAAATGAATGGAAAGGAAAGAATTTTACTGACCACGCACTTTGGCTGATCATTTAAGAGCGTTTGCTTATCAGGAGACAAAACATGAAAATTTTACAGCCACATTAAGCCAGCTTGAAAAAAGAAAAATATGCTGAAACGCGAATAGAAAGGAAAGAATTAACGTTGCGCGCGCAGGATAAAAATTGAAAAACCGCACTTGAGAAAGACAGAAAGGACGACGCCCGCACCTTATGGAAATGGGCTCCCGGTAGAATTGGCTGAAATTTTGATATGTTGTAGTATTCAACCTCCTGATCAAAAGTTCTCACGGGCGCGAAAGATTTCTATGTCAAGTTTTCGAGATACAGAGGGTTGAAGTTTTGGATTTTCCAGGAAAAGTGGCGTTTTTACCACTGTGTCTGTCTTCCGTTTTCCCCGATTTTGACAGAAAATGATACTTTTTCTCGACAAAGCCGTTGAAAATTCATTCTAGGCCAACTTTTAACGTACCGATGCTCATGCGAAGGGGTATGGGAGGCCAGGAAAGAGGGCGGTTCATTCAAAATGTAGTGTACCAATCGTCCCAATCAGTGTGGAATCAGTCAAGTGGAAGTCACTTTAATCAACGACCGGGGGGCATCCTGTGGGGTAAGATGGAGGGGGCAGAGGCGGCAGCCCCCCCCTCGTTTGGCCAAAAAAAGAGAAAAAGAAGGGGCAGGGAAAAGGAAAGAAAGAGAGAAAAAAGAAAGAGGGGTCACTGGGCACTGCGGGGAGCGGAAATCCCAAGTTCACCCCCCCCCGTTCGCAAGGGCCGAATCTGCCCATGAAGGGGGTCTCAAGAAAGATTCAATGGAGGACAAAGGGGGGTTTCCCCCAGTCAAAAGTTGAGTTTTAATCGTTCCAAATAGCCTATAAAATACAGTTTTTGACAGGTATTTTGAGCGTTTTGTTTTAGATAATCGCTCAAAGCCAACATTTTGGTTCACCACCACCCTTGAGGATGTGGGAGGGACACCCCCCCCCCAATGACGTATGCTATAAGCTATACACCTGCTAAAAATTGTATTATACAGACTGTTTGGAACGATTATAACGCGATATTTGGTCGGAATCACCCCCATCCGCCACCCTTTGACTCCCCCTCGGAACCCCCTTCCATTGGTGGATCCATTCCTCACGAAGGGGGGGGGGCGAACTTGAGATTTCTGCCCCCTAGTGACCCCTTTCCCATTTTATCTCCATCTATCCTTTTCCCTGCCTCCTCTTTTTCTCTTTTTTTGGCCAAACGGCTTTTTTTGGGGCTGCCGCCTCTGCCCCCTCCATCCTACCCCTCAGGATGCCCCCCGGTCGTTGATTAAAGTGACTTCCACTTGAAATAAATGTTAAAAAAAAGACACTGATTGGGACCATTGGTATACTACATTTTGAATGAACAGCCCTCTTTCCTGGCCTCCCATACCCCTTCGCATGAGCATCGGTACGTAAAAAGTTGGCCTAGAATGAATTTTCAACGGCTTTGTCGAGAAAAAGTATCATTTTCTGTCAAAATCGGGGAAAACGGAAGACAGACACAGTGGTAAAAACGCCACTTTTCCTGGAAAATCCAAAACTTCAACCCTCTGTATCTCGAAAACTTGACATAGAAATCTTTCGCGCCCGTGAGAACTTTTGATCAGGAGGTTGAATACTACAACATATCAAAATTTCAGCCAATTCTACCGGGAGCCCATTTCCATAAGGTGCGGGCGTCGTCCTTTGCTGACGCACACAAATTCAAGCGCACTTCTGCTGATCTTTTTCAAGAAAGAAATAATGAAAATTTTAAAACCAAACTAACCATGCTTGCAAAAAGGAAAATATGCTGATAAATGAATGGAAAGGAAAGAATTTTACTGACCACGCACTTTGGCTGATCATTTAAGAGCGTTTGCTTATCAGGAGACAAAACATGAAAATTTTACAGCCACATTAAGCCAGCTTGAAAAAAGAAAAATATGCTGAAACGCGAATAGAAAGGAAAGAATTAACGTTGCGCGCGCAGGATAAAAATTGAAAAACCGCACTTGAGAAAGACAGAAATTTGCTGACGCACACAAATTCAAGCGCACTTCTGCTGATCTTTTTCAAGAAAGAAATAATGAAAATTTTAAAACCAAACTAACCATGCTTGCAAAAAGGAAAATATGCTGATAAATGAATGGAAAGGAAAGAATTTTAATGAACACGCACTTTGGCTGATCAGTTAAGAGCATTTGCTTATCAGGAAACAAAACATGAAAATTTTATAGCCACATTAAGCCAGCTTGAAAAAAGAAAATTATGCTGAGACTTGAATAGAAAGGAAAGAATTTTAATGACGCACAATAATTAAAGTGCACTTTGGCAGATCATTTCAGAGCTTTTGCTCATTAGCAACCAAAACTGAAAAAACTGAAAAACTGAAAATTTTAAAACCAAATTAACCCAGCTTGAAAAAAAAGGAAAATATATGCTGGTAAATCAACGGAAAGAATTCTATTAACGCACATCAATTCACGCGCACTTTGGCTGATCTCGCGGTTACCTAAGAGGCAAAAGAAGGAAAAATAAGTTAAAAACACAAGGAAAGAAAACTGAAGAGGTCAGTTGAACTCATTACAAAAATGAATTTCAGAGCTTGCTCCATAGAGGAAAAAGACAACAAAATTGTGATGTTCATAAAAAATGTCAACAATCTGTAAAAACAGAGATATAAAGTCTTAAACTGTATTATAATGTTTGCTTAAAAAGTCGTTATCAAGCAGAAAAGCTTGTATTTATGAATCACAGCAGCATCAATTTAATTTTCTGTAGGACTAATGCCTGCTCTCAATTTGAGACTTTTCCTTAATAAAAACATCGTACTTTCTCAGCCTTTTTAGGCGATGTCGCACATTCTGATGTTTCAAGCAAGAATTTTCCAGATTTCAATCCGATGGATAAAGCCACGAGTCCCTTCTTGAGTATGTTGAGTTTTTGGTTTAAACTGACATCGAAGAAAAAACGCAAAGCCCAACAACGTTGCCACCTGTGAAATTTTATTTTGGATTCTTTGAGCCCTAAATGAACAAAATTGGTTGAGAATTAAAGCCGTAATAGAGGGAATTAATTTCGCCATGAGCTTAGTTGTTTCAAGAAATTTTCAATATTACGGATTTAATCCTCAATCAATTTTGTTAATTTTTTTAATTCAATTGGTATTAGAGGGAATTCATTTTGCCGTAAGCTTAGTTAGTGCAAGGGAGTACTGTCAGTAATATTGTGTCTATCTACCTCACTCACACTCACTGAGCTTATGGCAAAATGAATTTCAAATACTACGGATTTAATTCTCAACCAATTTTTTTTTTTTTTTTTTTTTTTTTTTTTTTAAATGAGATCCATGATAGAGGGAATTCATTTCGCCCTAAGCTTAGTTAGTACAAAGGAGAGCCAGTAATACTGTACGTATCTAGTATCTACCTCACTCACACTCACTAAGCTTACGGCAAAATGAATTTCCAATATTACGAATTTAATGCTGAGCCAATTTTGTTCATTTTTGTTTTTGTTTTCTTTTTTTTTAAATTGAATCCATGATAGAGGGAATTCATTTTGCCATTGGCGTAGTTAGTGCGAGGGAGAGCCAGTAATACTGTGTCTATCTACCTCACTCACACTCACTAAGCTTATGGCGAAATGAATTTCCAATATTACAGCTTTAATATTAGAACAATGTTATTCATTCTGGGTTTAAAAATCAAAAAATAAATTTCACAGGTGCCGTGATTACTTATAGGATTTTGTGTTTTTTCTTTGGTTTCACTTAAAAATGCCAAAAAATCAAAATTCCCAAAAACCGACTGGTGGCACTATCCATCGGATTGAAATCTGGAAAAGTTTCGCCTGGAGACACCTTGAACTTTTTTGAATAAAATTTGCACACGAACGATGATGTCTGTCCTACCAGATGCTGTACTACACAAAAACAGTACTGGTTGAGGCTGCTAATTTTCTCATCAAAATTTTTTATGGATTTTACTCAAGCACTACCTAACTAATTCATTGCTTATAGAAAAAGTTAGAAAAAGCCCCACTCAGAGACTTTGTTACAAACACCACCATTTCTCGTTTAAAATCCTTGACCGACAGTAAGCATTAAATTCTAATTTTGTTATGGGTTCATCTATAAGAGAAGACACATTTTGAGGATTCGGATTTGATTCGTAGCAGAACCTACATCCAGAAACGTATCAGTGAGCGGTTGGATAGCAACAGGTCCTAAATACTGAGGATACGATTAAATTCTTGACAAGAAATTTAAAAAGAAAATGAAAACCGGTATAAACCATCCCAACAAAGTTTAGCGGTCTGCTGAAATTCATTAGTAACGCTGATCTCCAGTTGTAACTGATCATATTTTTTCATATTTCAAGGATTATTTTTTGGCATAAATAGCTGATGATCAAATTTCAAAAAGAACAATTTTGAACTGATGTGCTCCATTCTTTTGAAGGTAATTTGAATTGATGAATTTGATCGGCTCTACAACACTATATCTCTTTGGTAACCAACTGCTAACGAAGGAATCAACTCATTTAGTGTGACGATACATCGCTTTGATACATCGTCACAGTCTGCTTTTTTGGTTGCTGGACACCACATCAGTGCTGCCATTCTGCGTCTAATTAATGACATTTTTTAACTCACTGATGATTCCACCGATTGAGAAAAGATTACACATTTTAGTTCAGTATATGACTGTACTGCACGAAAAAACACTGCTCCGTAATCTTTTCTCAACCGGTGATTGCACCGATTGAGAAAAGATTACAGATCAGAGTATTTTCGAGCAGTAAAGTCACATGCTGAACTGAACTGTGTATTCTGTTCTCAATTGGTGGAATCACAGGTGCATTGAAAAATACCATTGATTATACGCAAAATGGCAACTCTGCACTACACGTCAAATCCTAATACTCAACATGCATCTGTGTTAACTGACCTCATACTAGAACTTCACTTCAATGTAATATTCACTTGCTAACAAAATTTAAGTTAAAATGAATTTCAAACTCAATTAACGATTGAAAATTACAACAAAATATGGTGAAAACGCACTTAACGAAAAAAATGAAGGAAAATGGAGTTCAGCCAAATTTCTCCGCACAGTTATTCACAGATGCTGAGATGATCACTATGCATGCACCATAGTCAATTATTGTGATGAAGGGAACACAGATGAAAGCGAAGTTATACACAAGGGTAGTATATTCCTTCTCTAGTTCCATCATGACAGAAAGTAACATTTTTCCGCTCTTGCACCTAAGCATTCAAGCTTGATTTTCAACCAGCCTCCAATCAAGATAATTTAGAAAAGAACCTCCTTTGCTCAGTGATCAATGAATCACTACTTGAGAATACAAACGGCAGCTTTTTTTCACCCAAAGAGCATTGGGCACTTGATGTCATAGAGTATGTTTGGAAATCTTTCTGAGAGTCCCGAGAAGACAAATTTGAAATTAATGCCTTGCAGATACTGAGGTGCTATTATTAGTCAACCGTGTCCAAGCTAAGAAAGCTGCATTATTCACTTCATACCACACGAATAAAAGAGTTCTGAACCGACTGGAAGCGTTATACACAGGGGGAGTAACAGTGTCTAGGACTGCTGGTTTCCCTGATCAATATCGTGAGTCAATACTTTGCTGGAGCGACTATTCAGCAATCAGTAAACCAGAACTTTAGATTAAGATACGCGGGTTTTCTTTCCCCAAAAGTACATTAGGTACTGGAGATCATAGAGTATGTGTGAAAACCTTTCTGAGAGTCCAAAGAACACACATCTGAAATTGAAGCTTCAAGGCTACTTGTTTTGTATCAACTAAAACAAAGCTACAGAAAATTCGTACCGCTTCATAAAAAGAGATAACACACTTAATTAGAGTTTTGAATCGACGGGTAATGTTCTTCACAAGAGGGAATCACTGTGCCAATGGTTGCTGGTTCACCCGATCAAAAGGTACCGGGCGATAAGGCTTTGCTAGAGCGACTTACAGGTGTCAGAGTCTGGTTCATGCAGATCCGATAAACGTCTTGTATAGCCATGGATTCAGAATGAATGAAGATATTACCAGAGTCGCTGATAAAGAGAAGGATTGCTTCAACAATGAGTGAAATCAAAAGAAGGTAGCTGCTGCTTCAGGCAGGAGGTATGGCTCAAGGATGGAGGGGTTCTTTCATCAGACCCTGATAACCGGTGACGTTTGGATCATTTCCTCGTCTTGTTTTCATTAACCTTCGAAATAGGTATCGAACCGAAGATGATAGTTGCGTTACGATGCACTATCAATTAATTACGACACGCACATCAACGTCACTCACACTCCCGCACTAAGAACTTACTTAATCGACCGGTGATAAAAGATTCGACAACACGATTCACGAAGCAAAGACGGGAGGGTACGTTGCGTATTATTTAGGAAGTAAGACCTGTGGCAAGCCGTGTAATCTTTCAACGAGATTACAAGGAAGATTTCGTGGTAGAAATCTTCTTAAATTCTTTTTCATATCAACGATGCCGACCGCGGATGTAGATCTTCGCCGAGAACAATGGACTGATAACAAAATATCAACAAACATAGGACTGTCAGATTTGCGAGGGAATCGTGGGTGGTTGTAACACTACTTACATCAAAATGTCTGTCAAATGCAATGATGTTAAATTTTCCTACTTTCACTGTATGAAGCATGTTAGAATACTATAAACTCCATTCAAAACTTCATTAATCATATTTTACAAATTTTTAATCCTCATAACCAACTTTAACTTAATATTGGTTCATCTCTGAAATTCTGGTTGATGTTTTGACTCGTTGACTTTCTTGCAACGAATGTCTATGACAACAACTGGTCTTTGGTGATTAATTCTTTCCGATTTTGACTGATTTTCCATATGTCCCACCAAGATAAGTATGGGAATAATAAAGAGCATTTACGATTCGAATAATATCAACGAAAACAAATGTTTTCGTTGATGCTCAAAGTTGTATTGACCTTGACTTCTGTAAACTTAAAAACGGAAATGTAAACAATGGGGCTGTTCCGGTTGTCGCATCTGCGTTCTCAATTCATCCATCCGTTTCCGGTTGCTCTAAGCCGGGCTCTCACGGCACTTAGGCGGAAACACGCTTTGATTTCAAATATGCTATCCCCGTCTGAAAAAAAAACTGATCAAATCAAGACTTGAAATAAAAGATACGTCTAGAGTCCCTGTATATCAAAGAGTCTCGCCATATGGGGTATAGATTCTGGGTTTGGGTGCTAGATTTAGGCTGTCACGGAGCTCGAGGAGGCGTTCTGTGTTATTCTCCATAAGAAGACCGTTGGAACGCACCTACCGAGGAAGCGTACACGCCCCTCAGCGAACCCAACCAATCAGAGTGGACGCCTCCTTCGAAATTCTTCTTCTTCATGCTTCACGTGGCGAGACTCTTTGACATACAGGGACTCTAGATACGTCGTGTAATTTCAATTTTTGTTGCACATTTGTAATTCATGTCTTGTTGCTAATTTATCGATGGCGATCAGAGCTAGAGAATTTTTTCCATTTTCTTTTTGAGTGAAAGTATTTACGAATAATTGGACCTTCCAAGCAAAAAGGCATTTGGCCAACGTTGTTAATCAAGGAAGATTTCGTACCGCGTCCGTCATCATTGGTAACATGTTTCCCTCCAGTTTTATTTTCATTGTTCTCAGATCGCTGCAAGAATCGGTCAACTTTCGGGCCAGCGGTCGCGGTCGGCGTCATTGAATTATTAAGCTTATTTCAACGGTTTTTTCTCGAATTTCTTTCAAATGATCTTATTGAAACGGTACACGGATTATTTTGGATACTTTCCGAACAATTACTCGCGTTTTTCCGCGATCTCTCGTCTTGTTTTGCGTTGCGATGTCGGAACTGTCGAGGAGTCAGAGCGTTGTCGAACCTTTCACCTGTTGATTAGTGCGAGCGCCGTTTTGGACGAGATTTTTTTGATCTGCGTGCCGTCATTACCCTATTAAATTGATAGTGCATCGTAATGCGCACTCATATTACATTTGGTTCTTCAAAGGGAAACAAACATGTGTCGGAATGTATGGCTCTAACGTTACCTAGAAAGTAACATTTTCCGCTCTTGCCCCTAAGCATTCAAGTTTGATTTTAACCAGCCTCCAATCAAGATAATTTAGAAAAGAACCTCCTTTGCTCAGTGATCAATGAATCACTACTTGAGAATACAAACGGCAGCTTTTTTTCACCCAAAGAGCATTGGGCACTTGATGTCATAGAGTATGTTTGGAAATCTTTCTGAGAGTCCCGAGAAGACAAATTTGAAATTAATGCCTTGCAGATACTGAGGTGCTATTATTAGTCAACCGTGTCCAAGCTAAGAAAGCTGCATTATTCACTTCATACCACACGAATAAAAGAGTTCTGAACCGACTGGAAGCGTTATACACATGGGGAGTAACAGTGTCTAGGACTGCTGGTTTCCCTGATCAATATCGTGAGTCAATACTTTGCTGGAGCGACTATTCAGCAATCAGTAAACCAGAACTTTAGATTAAGATACGCAGGTTTCTTTACCCAAAGTACATTAGGTACTGGAGATCATAGAGTATGTGTGAAAACCTTTCTGAGAGTCCAAAGAACACACATCTGAAATTGAAGCTTCAAGGCTACTTGTTTTGTATCAACTAAAACAAAGCTACAGTAAATTCGTACCGCTTCATAAAAAGAGATAACACACTTAATTAGAGTTTTGAATCGACGGGTAATGTTCTTCACAAGAGGGAATCACTGTGCCAATGGTTGCTGGTTCACCCGATCAAAAGGTACCGGGCGATAAGGCTTTGCTAGAGCGACTTACAGGTGTCAGAGTCTGGTTCATGCAGATCCGATAAACGTCTTGTATAGCCATGGATTCAGAATGAATGAAGATATTACCAGAGTCGCTGATAAAGAGAAGGATTGCTTCAACAATGAGTGAAATCAAAAGAAGGTAGCTGCTGCATTCAGGCAGGAGGTATGGCTCAAGGATGGAGGGGTTCTTTCATCAGACCCTGATAACCGGTGACGTTTGGATCATTTCCTCGTCTTGCTTTCATTAACCTTCGAAATAGGTATCGAACCGAAGATGATAGTTGCGTTACGATGCACTATCAATTAATTACGACACGCACATCAACGTCACTCACACTCCCGCACTAAGAACTTACTTAATCGACCGGTGATAAAAGATTCGACAACACGATTCACGAAGCAAAGACGGGAGGGTACGTTGCGTATTATTTAGGAAGTAAGTACCTGTGGCAAGCCGTGTAATCTTTCAACGAGATTACAAGGAAGATTTCGTGGTAGAAATCTTCTTAAATTCTTTTTCATATCAACGATGCCGACCGCGGATGTAGATCTTCGCCGAGAACAATGGACTGATAACAAAATATCAACAAACATAGGACTGTCAGATTTGCGAGGGAATCGTGGGTGGTTGTAACACTACTTACATCAAAATGTCTGTCAAATGCAATGATGTTAAATTTTCCTACTTTCACTGTATGAAGCATGTTAGAATACTATAAACTCCATTCAAAACTTCATTAATCATATTTTACAAATTTTTAATCCTCATAACCAACTTTAACTTAATATTGGTTCATCTCTGAAATTCTGGTTGATGTTTTGACTCGTTGACTTTCTTGCAACGAATGTCTATGACAACAACTGGTCTTTGGTGATTAATTCTTTCCGATTTTGACTGATTTTCCATATGTCCCACCAAGATAAGTATGGGAATAATAAAGAGCATTTACGATTCGAATAATATCAACGAAAACAAATGTTTTCGTTGATGCTCAAAGTTGTATTGACCTTGACTTCTGTAAACTTAAAAACGGAAATGTAAACAATGGGGCTGTTCCGGTTGTCGCATCTGCGTTCTCAATTCATCCATCCGTTTCCGGTTGCTCTAAGCCGGGCTCTCACGGCACTTAGGCGGAAACACGCTTTGATTTCAAATATGCTATCCCCGTCTGAAAAAAAAACTGATCAAATCAAGACTTGAAATAAAAGATACGTCTAGAGTCCCTGTATATCAAAGAGTCTCGCCATATGGGGTATAGATTCTGGTTGGCTGCTAGATTTTAGGCTGTCACGGAGCTCGAGGAGGCGTTCTGTGTTATTCTCCATAAGAAGACCGTTGGAACGCACCTACCGAGGAAGCGTACACGCCCCTCAGCGAACCCAACCAATCAGAGTGGACGCCTCCTTCGAAATTCTTCTTCTTCATGCTTCACGTGGCGAGACTCTTTGACATACAGGGACTCTAGATACGTCGTGTAATTTCAATTTTTTGTTGCACATTTGTAATTCATGTCTTGTTGCTAATTTATCGATGGCGATCAGAGCTAGAGAATTTTTGCCATTTTCTTTTTGAGTGAAAGTATTTACGAATAATTGGACCTTCCAAGCAACAAGGCATTTGGCCAACGTTGTTAATCAAGGAAGATTTCGTACCGCGTCCGTCATCATTGGTAACATGTTTCCCTCCAGTTTTATTTTCATTGTTCTCAGATCGCTGCAAGAATCGGTCAACTTTCGGGCCAGCGGTCGCGGTCGGCGTCATTGAATTATTAAGCTTATTTTCAACGGTTTTTTCTCGAATTTCTTTCAAATGATCTTATTGAAACGGTACACGGATTATTTTGGATACTTTCCGAACAATTACTCGCGTTTTTCCGCGATCTCTCGTCTTGTTTTGCGTTGCGATGTCGGAACTGTCGAGGAGTCAGAGCGTTGTCGAACCTTTCACCTGTTGATTAGTGCGAGCGCCGTTTTGGACGAGATTTTCTTTGATCTGCGTGCCGTCATTACCCTATTAAATTGATAGTGCATCGTAATGCGCACTCATATTACATTTGGTTCTTCAAAGGTAAACAAACATGTGTCGGAATGTATGGCTCTAACGTTACCTGTAATCAGGGTCTAAATATGGAAAATCACTCCTCCAGCCACATCCTAGCTACCTGAAGACAGCTACTATACCAACTCTCTTCTGATTCGAATTATATGATGCTTTATTTCTCATCCTACTCTAGTCAGCTACTCCGGTAATATTTTGATCTTTATTCATTCACACTCAATTGCTATGAGGACTTTTATTGGATCTGCATCAACCAGACTCCGACGCACTTGTGTGTAGCTCTAGCAAAGTATTACCTCTCGATAGTGATCAAGCAAATCAGGAAATGTAGACACAGTAACTCTACCTTAAGTGAAACGCTACCTGTCGGTTCAAAACTTTTGTCATTTGTGATCAGGCAAACCATCAAATGTAGACAAAGTGACTCTTCCTTAAGGGTAACGATACCCGTCGGTTCAAAACTCTTGTCATTTGTTAGCTATTTTTATGGTGCGGTATGAGCCGACTGATGTTACTTTCTCTCATTCAGTGCAGGTGATTAATAGCACCTCGGTATCTGTCTCCTCGGGACTCTCAAACAGATTTCCTCACTTCCTATGATGTCTGGCGTCAAACGTACTTAGGGTCAAATCAGGCTGGTTATTGTAATATCAAGTACAGTGATTCACTGATCGCTGAGTAAAGTTGATTCTTGTTAAAGTACTTATCTTGATGAGAGGCCAGTTGAAAAACCAACTGGAATGCTCAGGTGAGGGAGCAGCAATGTATTATAATTTCTGTCGACACAGAACCAGAGAAATATACTATCAGCGATTTTTCTGACGAAATCCCTTGTAGCGAATCTAAATCTAAAATTGAAGATTCGATGTGTCTGCCCATTACTCGGTCTTAACTCCATATATTTCTGTCTCAGTGCATCTGTAAACATTTGTGTGTAGACATACTTAATTGGCTGATCACTCTTTCTTTCGGTGCGTTTGCTAGGTACATATTCTGTTGTAATTTTCTACTGTTGTTTGAGCTCAAAATTTATTATAATTTTAATATTATTCAATAAGTGAATATTCCACTAGTGAGGTCAGTTAACGTAGATATACTTTGAGTATCAGGGTTTGACATGTGACAATGAGCTACCAAAAACGCATGTAGGTGCATTTCATTTCTTAATAAGTGACTGGTTACCAAAAGAGTTTCAGTTTTGCGGACCCAATCAAATTCTTCATCAATTCAAATTTTACCATCAAAAAGAAGTGGAGCTTACAGTTCATAATTGTTCATTTTGAAATATGATCATGAACTATGAGTTTTGAACGAGAATTAAAACTTTGAGTTATAAAGATGATCAGCAACATCCAAATGTTGATTCCGCTGTTTTGGATGAGACGAGACAAGATAGCAGGAATCGATTAATCCCATTGGTTTAAATGGCGTCATGTGACAATGTAAATAACGACTCCAAGTCATACTCACTTAGTCAAATGACGCTGTTTGAATTAACCCATGGGATGAATCGATTTCCGCTATCGCGTCTCGTCTTGTCCGAAAAAGCGGAATCAGGCTGGAGAGATCACTATCTACCAACAAATTTTGGCAGGCCGCTGAAGTTTGTGGGGCGATGGAGAGAACCCGTTTTCATTTTTTTGTAATTTGTTCAGATTTTGGTCCTAGGTTTGGTCCTCAGCTCCTAGGTATTGTTGTTAACCAACCACTAAAGCTAATGCGTCTTGACGCGTTTGTGGATGCAGGCACCAATACTGGTCAAATTCGGGTCCTCAAAATGTGTCTGCTCTAGTTGAACCCTTAACAAAAATTGAATTTAATGCTTGCTGCCTGTCAAGGATCTCACAAAAAAAAATGGTGGTGTCTGTATTAAGTTTCTGAACTTGGTGAAAAGTAGGCCTGTGCGACGTCCAGTTCTGTGCATCAAAGTTCGATGTCCAAAAAACATTGAAATTTTCTCGATGCATCGAATCAAATTTTAACAAGGCATAAATGAGAAACTACTAAAAATCATGATTCTTTTTTATGCTTTTGAGATAGTTTTAGAGGAAGAAATGACACCAGTGGCGTAGCGTTCAATTTGGCAATGTTGCATTTCGTCCATTTAAAGTCATGAAAAATATCGAAGTATTGGGTGTTCGGTGAGCACCTTTGCATTTGATCTTTTAAATGGGTTTAAATGGACCTCATACAATTTTGCCAGATTGCACGCTACGCCACTGACTGACACTTACGTTTGTTTTGAATCGAAATATCAATAAATAATGAGTTTTGATGCATCGATTGATATGAACATTAGCATCGAATCTATTCGATAGCAGGAAAACATTGAAACTTCGATCGATGCATCGAACATTGCTCAGGCCAAGTAAAAATAGAGGTACCTAAGCAAGTTTTTAAGTTCACTTAATTTGACATCATTGAACTATCAGCAAAAGAGGCTCCATGGAAGCTTTCTCTGTAGACAAATAAACTACCGAATGCGGGATAAAATCTAGAAAAAAAAAAATACTAGTGGCACTGAAAAACGCTGGAATCCACTCATTATTTCAAGAATAATTCTTAAGAGCATGAAATGAGTGGATTTCAGGGTTTTTCAGTTCTTTCTGCTATCGCGGTTTTTGCTTCAGAATCGATGGTTAATGGGTCTGTTGCAAACTTTTGCTTCAGCGCTTTGGTGGGTCCATGGCCATGTAAAATCACTTAAAAATAACGTTGAGAGCATCAGAAAGCTCCCAAATTCGCTCACAAACTCCGCGAGTGCATTAACAAAAAAAACGAAAAACAAAATAAAACATAAATTTAAAAAGGCAAAATTAGAAAATTTTGGTTGAATGAGCGGTTTTTTATGGGTGCGTCCCAGTTATTTGCCGCTCTCTCAACGATGAATCACTTTTCTTGGCATAGAAAACTGCGATTAGACAGTGTTGCCAGATCTAGGGTATATAGCCGTATCGTCCCCACTTAAATCAATGTAAAACGTACAGCTATTTCACCCTAATCTGGCATTACTGCGATTAGATGGGACTTCCTCATTGTATCCTGCTGATTTTGACTGCCATTTTGTAATTTTGCTAAACGTATTTATTGAATTTGTTAGCGTAGCGTAGCATGGTATTTGGCAACGCTGTACTGTGCCCATGTAAAACCATGTAAAAGGTCGAATGCAAGGGTGTTCACCGAACACCCAATAGTTTGATCTTTTTCATGCGTTTAAATGAACAAATTGCAACGTTACCAACTTGCACGCTTCGCCACTGGTTTGTGAGCGGAGTTCGGAACTTTCTGATGCTCTCAACTTTATGAGCGAGTGATTTTACATATGTATCAACCTGCCATAACCCTGTAGAAAAAGTTTGCAACAGAACCATTTGACGTAATTGAATTAGCTTTTCTGCATATGAATGAACTGTCAACAAAGTCGGTGGCAAATGAAAGGTAAAATCCAACAAAAAACACAATTGCTGTGCTGGAAAATCTGAAATTCACTCATTTATCCTATAGAATCTCTTAATCTTGCGACTTTGATGGCTAAGAAAGATGCTTGCCTGTATACCTACCTTCAGTCCCATCTAAAGATCAACACTATGCCACAACAGCTTTCCTAAATTATTCTTGGATAATTTGAATAGAATCAGAAAATTACTATGCATTAACACTTTCTTAAATTGAGTATAGATTTTTTAGCCACCAACCATTAAATCAGTTGAGCATTAAATGGTTATCGAGAGCGTTCTAGCATTCTCTGGAGTATTGCACTGGCGCAGAAAAGATTATGAATAACGATCATTTCATACATGCATATGTAGTCATACAACTCAGGATACTATAATCTTGTCTGCACCGGAGCAATACTTCGTTGAATTCTGAAATTCTCCCAGCCAATGAAGCAATTTCGCCCAAATTCAACGAAAGCAAGTAAAAACGAGTCACTTTTTATTTAACTCATTTGCACTTGGTGAAAGTAAAACTGTGGCTACCTTGATGGATTATTGGATTACGAGTTGCATTGGCAACCGATTTCAATGGTTGACGGTTCAAAAAAATTTGTAAAAAATTTAAGGAGATGGCAATGCATATTCGCCTCTTTATTCCATTTAAAAATTATCAGAGAATAATTAAATATACAGGAAAGATATTGGCATAAAGTTGATCCATAAATGGGAAACCCTGATGTTTGGTGCAAGTCTTCATCTTTCTTCGCCATTCAGGTCGTGAGCTTAACCTTAGTCTTACAGAGCTGACGCTCCTACAAAGATGTGCTATTTTTTTCTGTTTGCCCTAAAAACTTGTGCTTCACAAATAGCTCTATAAAAACCCTGAGAAATCAACTTCCTGTTGTATCAAAAAAAAAAAAAAAAAAAAAATCCAAGTCACAGAAAGTTCGTTTTCATCACTACCCCTAGAATTTTGTATTAGAATTGATTTTATTTTTTCATAAAAAGAAATTTTGGAGTATTTCCTTCCTCAAATTAATTTTTCCTCAAAAGAAACTAAATTCCATTGCTGAATGTAAATTTCCTTCATTTGGAAGGCTTCCTTTAACCTAACAGCCCTAACTTATCCAATATGCAAAATAAATCTGCTTCAAAAACCAAGTTATGCAACCAACAATAGGTAAAAGCCGCGGTGGTTGCATACCCAGACTTTTGCAGGAAATTTATCTGGGGTGAGGGACTATTCACGGTTGGATATCTTATATCAACAAAGCGGTTATAACCTGATTTACCATGAAAAGACAGAAAAAATTATCATAAATGGGTATAAACACATGTAATTTAAATGCTGGTCTAAAAGACCCAGCATTGGCAAACTTGCACAAAAAACTTGTCTGGCAGACTGAGGTCAAAAGCTTTTTGTGAATTAATGAATGAATTTCATAGTTTTTCACTCAAGTACTACTTTTGTATTTTTCGTTGGATTTAACCACAGAATAAACTGTTTTTTTGAGAAGCAAAAAATTCAAAATCAACCAATCGTACGCTGATTTCACAATTTAAAAAAAAAATTAAGCCAATCAAATTCATGGATTTTAAATTTCCTGCTTGTTAATAAAACAATCTATCGATAGTTCATTTGTCTGTAGAAAAGGCTTGCAACAACAGCCACAATTAGCCTTGTCTAGATGCGATGCAGAACCCGATAAAACAGATGTCGGAGCCTATGCAAACCATGATTTAATCAAAACAATTAAGGTGATTTCATGCCACGTGGGTGATCGATTAGTCGATCAATTAATGGTCATTTACCGGATTTTATGGAGTTTTTTTTTGCAAAATGAGGATTATCAGCACCTGTAGCCGTTTTCAAGACATTGGGCGATTTTAATGCAAACTAATGTCTTCCTAAATCGGACTTTTGGACCATAGTGGGGCGGGGCGGAGGGGGCGGTCCTCCCCGGGTGACACTATCATAGGAATGACACTCGTAGTAAATACGGACAAAATCGAGAAAAAGAGAAAATTGAGAGGAAAAAGAGAGAAAAATGGGGAAAAGGAGAAATTGAGAGAAAGAAGGAGAAAAAGTAGAATAGAGAGATATTGAAATAATGATGGAAGACAGGAGAAAAATTGGTGGAGAAGGGGGTGTATGATTAAAATGGCTGCTAGTCTTTTCCGCACAACATTTGTGGTTCATCTTTTCCGCACAATCACCATCCAATTTAACGTTTATACCTATAATGATGCATTACTGCTCGAGAAACAATTCTTTTATAGTAGTCGAGTCCTTTTTACCTACATCTTACGCCATTTTTCATTGTCCTGTATGAAATTTAAGTCTATTCTCCCGCAGCGTTACCATAGTGTGCACAAAACAAATGATTCTGCGGAAAAGATTTTGTGCGGAAATGCGAGAATCGAGTTTTTGTGCGGAAATGATGAGACCCCGTATTGTGTGCGGAAATGATGAACTCTCGATTAAAATATCAACCTGGCTGAAGGATGTCACCTTGGAGTAGGCTATAGGTGCCACTCAGCCACTCGTGCGAAGAGTGTCATC
>VMOF01000013.1:12300689-12367435 GCA_011764245.1 Trialeurodes vaporariorum
TCCATTCCCTCTTTCTCTATCCATCCTGGCACTGAGCGAGCTCCTCGAATCTATCTGGCGAAACGGTTGGCTGTTCGAATGGAAAATGGCGATTTTACGCTAATTTCAATCATAGATATCTCCCTTAATACACTTCGAAATTCAACGAGACCTGGACTATGCCCCTCAGGAAAGCCTAACGAATCTTTCTATGTCAGGTTATATAGGGGTTTCATCTGCCGTTATTCCGCAATCTGAGCGCAAAAAACGAGCGGCCGAAACGCAAAAATTCTGAATTTACGCTAATTTCAATCATAGATATCTTCCTTGATATTGCTCAAAATTCAACGAGACCTGGCCAATGCCCTTCAGAAAAGCCTAACGAATCTTTCTATATCAGGTTATATGGGGGTTTCATCTACCGTTATTCCGCTATCTGTGCGCAAAAACGAGGGTGCGAAACGCAAAAGTGAATCGGCAAGAGGCAAAAAAAACGCGAATAAATCGATGTTTTTTGGAAATATCTCCGTTGTTACTCATCCGATTGAAAATCTAATTAGTGAGCGGCACATGTACACCTCAAGACGAATCGAACAGTACCAGGTGTTATGGGGTTTTAATGGGCGGTTTTCTTGGAATCCTAGGCAACAGATCATATAACGCTTAACCCGCCATCACTCGCGCGGGGTCGAAAACTTCCCCAGGGGTCAGAAAAATGCAATTTTGTCCATGAAAATTTTAAAGTTTTAGCTCGTCCGTTTCAGTACCTTCCTTCAAGGGTTTGGACTACCCACCCAGTTGGTATGAACTTAATTCAATCATTCGTTTTGAAGCACGGACGCGTCAAAGTTGCTTGGGGTCGTTTTCGACCCCGCGCGACTACTCACGTTCATAAAATGTGACCGAGTGAACATAACGTAAACGTGGATTCTATGCGGTGTTTACACTTGCGGGATGTGATTACCGTTAGTTTTTTACTTTTCTATACTTACTACAGTACTTTCAGCAAATCTAATCTTGGCTCTCACTGTTTTTTTTCTAAATTACTCGTTTATCCCAATTTCTTACGTATTAATTTTTACCTAAATCAGTGCGGTGCCGCGCCGCTTGTGATCTGGCAACACTGCGTTTTGTCAATTTAAACCCGTGCAAAGTGTCGATTCGAGGGAATGCACTGCGCACCTCCATTAGTTTGACTTTTTTTATGCATTTGAATCCACGAAATGCGGCGTTGCCAGATTACAAGCGACGCCACTTATCATAAATGTTTTTGTTTTTTTCCGCGAAAGTTTGATTATATCACATGGGGCGGGGACGGGGGAAAGGGGAAAAAGGGAATGAGAGGGGAAATGAAGGTGGATGGTGGGGGGAAAGCGGAAGGGAGGTGAAAAGGGGTATCTGGAATCATGTACGAAAAGCAAAAAGTTCACAGCAAAAAAAAATTCAAGGATCTCCACTTTGTCCCCCCCCCCCCCCCCCCAACCCCCTTTTCCCCTCCAGCCCTCCCCTGAATCCTCAATTTCGATTCTGTTTTTTGGTTGATAGAATCTTGCTTACCATAATTGGCGTTTTTTCCATCTCATTCGGTAAAAAATAAAGTTTTTCAGATGGTTAGTTGTTTCATCTCCAAAATTTTAGGACTAAATATAGGAGGGGTGTCGAGGGGGGGATTAATATCTCGAAAACTTGCCCCCATAACCCCATACTTTTTTTTCATAAAATTATCTTTTGTAGTGCCTAGAAGTAAAAAAACTTCGTTTTAGGAGTTTCAAAACTAGTTAAAGACAGCTGACCGATAAAAATCTGGGAAATATCACATTTTTAGGGTTTTTCCGACACAGATTACAATATACCAATTACTGAACGTAAAATTCTTTTTTCAAGTCCAGTTTTCACGTGAAAAACTTTACAAAGACATACTTATTACTATTCTGCATGGTTGAAATCAAAATTTTGAGTGACAATGGTAAAATGGGACGAAAGAACTTTGGGGTCGAAAACGACCCCGCGCGACTACTCGCGGAAGTTTTTAGGGCGCGACTGACGGCGGGTTAAATCGACAAAAACGAACTGATCGGTGTATAATAAGTGTCCGCGGACGCCACCTTCTTGCTCGGGGGTTTTGGACTTGGCCTGGTGGCTATCGCCACTTATGATTTCATCTAAACTTTTTAATCCGTCACGCGGAATGAGAAATAAGAGTTTCGACATTTCCAAAGATTATCGGCCAGGGTCCGGCGCGGCGGCACTTCAGACACGAAAACTAGAACTTGGAGCGTTCCACCGAGACGTGTATCTGTATCATCTGCGGTAGAGAGAGAGAGAGAGAGAGAGAGAGGAGAGAGAGAGAGAGAGAGAGAGAGAGAGAGAGAGAGACAGGGAGGATGGAATCGATTGTTCGGGACAGCGCGAACGCAGTCCCGGCTACCAAAAATTACGCGCCCGAGGTATCTACATTTGAGATACTCGCAGGGGTCAGCCCAACCGGAGTGCAATGGAAAGGCCTCGCCCTGGGGAAACCGCCTTCTTGATCACGGTAGTCCCCACGCCAGGTAAGTATGCTTTCTGGCGGTGAGCAAGAATGCCCAGTCTGGGCTCAAATGATACGGATTCGGGAGTTCCGATCATCTTCGTTCCATCATCGTCGCTCAAACCCGTCAGATTTCACTCTTTTCGGGCGAGAAAAAGTTGCACATTAAATTCGTCCACATTGTGCGCATACTTTTTTGAAGGGTCCAAACGCCAAACTCTGCTAGCAGTCCTTAACAAGGCTGAACTAATGCAACGATTCTGATGAGAGAGTCGAAGTCGTCGAGTACAGGCCATCCTACCCATCGCTCCGGCCGCAGCTCAAATCGGTCGATGTAAACTCAGTATAGAGGTACGAGCTCTCATCTTCATTCCGATTACCTCGCACGTACGAGTATTTAGTATTTACCCCCAAAAACCTGGCCGAATATATTTGTGTTATTTGAAAGGTCAAAAATCAAGTTTCATTAATTTTCCAATTCTCACTCCTCACTCTACATACGTTAAGTAAGCATCCGAAACGACACAATGGGTCCGAGACACTCACCGTCCATCAGTGACTAATTATACTTATTTTTAGAGTTTTATAATTATCTCCGCGTATAATTTCGCTTGACCGTCGCACAGTGTTCGGAGCGACCCGGATCTCTGGCAGAAACCTCTACTTTGAAATCGGCTCAGAAGTAGGTTTAAAGGCATTACGTCCCTTCTAAAGGGTCTAGAACATGCATTTTAGCCATATTTGATGAATTTGGAAGTCCCAATTTTGCCCCCACACACATGTGAAAGTACAGCTTTTGACGCGAATTTTGAGTCAACTTGGGTGGGTTTACGTATAATTGTAAAAAAAACCATACTCTTTTACTCATATTCCAATTCAGCATTGTGTACTTCATTTAGGACATATGAACTTACTTTTAAGCCATTTAAACATTTATTTCATGTTTATTGTGAGGGGGGTTGGACCCCTCAAAAATCGACTTTTCATGTGCACTTGCGCCCTTTTTGGAGGACGTTTAAAAAATGCCTCGCATTGCTCCGCAAATCTAAGGCAAAGAACGGTCAGAGAAACATTTTTTCTGAGCGATCCAGCAATAAAACCCTGCCCGAACTTGCCCCCTTTTCATATTTGTGTGCTTAAAAGTGGCTCAGCGGCTTGTGTGGGACTTAGTCATTTTCACGATCGTGAGATGAGCCATGTTTGCGTGTCAATATCTTTTTTTTCCTCGCATTACTCCGGGGAAATATGGCTAGGAGAGCTCAGAAAAACATTTTTTCGGAGCGATCCAGCAATAAAACCCTGCCCGAACTTGCCCCCTTTCATATTTTTGTGTTCAAAAGTGGCTCTGCGGCTTGTGTGGGACTTAGTCATTTTCACGAAAATAAAATAAAAAATTAGTTAATAAGATCTAAAATTAAATCTGATATCAAAAATGAAATCTACGACATAAAAAACCTTCAAGTACCAAGTTTCAATGTATTTTGAGCATTCTAGAGGTTTCCGCCAGGGATCCGGGTCGCTCCGAACACTGTGCGTCGCTCCCTCACGTGTTCTGAGACGCTGATGTCGCTGATATCAAAAATGCCACCGGTTTTCATTAAATTGGCCTAGATTTTACGTACATTCCAATTTATGTCTTCTTCGCAAAAAATTCGAACTTATATGGTAAAGGTACGAGTTCTGAGTAAAAACCAAGACAGCTTTTGAAATCAGCGGGTCAAAATACGTGGAAATAATTGCGGAGAAAGAAAACCAGGTATCCTACGATGAGAAAACTCGGTTATACGTTCATGACGGCACTAAGTTGCTAAGGCGTAGAAAATCCAATACGTGCGCTTCATGGTTGGAAAAGGCGTGAAAAATGAAGCATTTTAGCGCAAACCTGAGGTCGACATCGTACTTGCTTGCCAAGTTATTGCATCAGCAGATTTTATCTGAAAGGCTTGACGGCGCAGCGAAAATGCTATGGATAAAATTGTGCTACTGAGTGCAAGTGTATTTTGCAGAAACTATCTCCCGAAAAGGTCTTTTTCACTATTCTTTTTCGAATTTTGCTGGGCTTATGCCCGGAATGTATTTAAAATCACAGTTTTTTAACTAGATCAAGAGTTTGCAAGGAGCAAGGGCCCCTTTACAAAGTATAATCCTTCAAAAAATAAAACTCCCGAGATTCTAAAGAAGTATACAGTCGGCGCATTAACCAATGGCAGTTAACTCCTTACTTTTTGGACGGTTAGGCCACTTGTAGTGCTTCTATTCATTGCGTTAAGAATTGCAGGTTGCCTACCTAAAGGAAAATCTAAAAAGTCGATTGATATTATTTAATTCGTTATGACTGTACTACCTGGCGCATGGCGGTCACATGCCAAGGAACAGAGATTACTATGCCTAAGAGAAATGGCATAACGATTCAAAAGTGTTATTCGACTCCTACGAAGTATGCATTGTGGCGTACGCTGGTGACCGTAAACATTGTTGCTACTGCTGTTGTTTGAATGAGATTTGACAGCCACTAACTAAATTAAGATGATTAATAAGGTGTTTGGGAAGTTTAATGAGCTCTGAATATATTTTGTACGTGAATCTGAAAATCTAAGTCACTTTAATCATCCCATCGGCCATTAAATCACAAACATTTAGATGCTGCAGAGAATCTAACCTCATTTCCAACACCATGAATAACAATAATGTTTACGGTCACCAGCGTACTGCACGTTGTATCACGGTCACTCTGCAGGCGTTTTTTACGGAGCCCGGCCAACGGTTTTTCAGCACGGCAGAGATAGGAAGTGTCATATCTCTTAGGCTTACAATTAGTAGTTAGTAATCTCTGGCAAGTGGCAAGTGCCAAGGAACGTCCGCGGCGGCATGGCATGACATGCCTCTAAAAGCGCCTTCAATATCAGACGACGCAAAACCAACTCTGGAGCGTAGAATCAGTTATCTCCGAGTTTGAATAGGTTTGCAGTGCAGGAGTTTATTTCGGATTTTCATGGAAGTTGAGGCGTTTTATGTAAAAAGGGGCTCTTTGAAGTTTTGTAATTGGAAGAAAAACGCATTCAAAGTTTTGCAACTTGATTTCTACCGATTTGGCTACCTAGATGGCTAATGTAATTTTTTCCCTAAAACTAGGTTTATTTACGGACATAATGGCTTAAAGTTTTTTTTAAAATCCGAGTATTTCTGTGTTTTACACAATATTTTAAAGTTGACTCCTAGGAACCCCTTTTTACGTAAAACGGGTCTTGCCGCCTTAAAGATACCACCAAATAGCAGGAAAAATAATCATCAGCTGATTTTCGGCAGAGATGGTCCTTATGGCATGTACTTTCACCCAAAAAAAGTACTTCAAGATATCTTGCCGGCGTTGCCAGATAAATCCAAAATTGTAGCTCAAAATGCCTTTATATCGAAATATATCGAGAACTATCGATTGAATCGAAAAATTGATACGCTTCCTACAGGTCCGTCACATCCAACTCCCGGGCCCCCTTTTGGTGGGTCCTGGGTAGGGGTTCTAGGGGGGGCGTATGGGGGGCTTTAAGGTTCTCCCAAGAGAAATTTTTCGTGATTTCTCTGACTAACTGCCATTTTCAGCTATTTCAAATTGGTAATTGTAAATTAAACCAATGCGTTATAAAAAAGTTGAACAGCTCCAAGCGTAAAACACAAACACAGGTTTTATTGAGCACCACTGAGATAGTAAGATCTGCGCTATCGTCGACTCATTGCTTTTCAACAAGACTTGTCTCGCTAAAATTCTGTGCCGGATCGGCGAAGGCCCGGCCCGCTAGAACAGTTTTTCATTTTCTTAACAGAAAAATGAGACCCGGGGGCCCGGGCCCCTCTGATGCCCGGGCCCTGGACCTGTGGGTCCCTTGTCCCCCCCCCCCCCCATGAGACGGGCCTGGCTTCCTATGTATTTGGAATAATTTCCAACAACAAAGATACTTTTCGTTTTTATGCTCCGACGACTCCTAAGCCCTCAAAACCGCAATCTAAGTTTTCGGCGATTTTTTGGAGAACTTGAAACTCGCAACTCAACGCCCATTTAACGAAGCCTCGATTCACGAAAACACCTCGTAATCGCTGAGTTTTCTAGATATTGAGCTGAGATTTTGGTGAGAGACTATTATTGATATGACAAATTGATTAATGTGTTTTACGCAAAAAGGGGTTCTTAGCGAAGAACCCCTTTTTACATAAAACGCCTCAATTATTGCTTGAAGAAAATACTACCCGTTTCAGAGTTTCAGACTTGTGAGCTTACCTTATTCCAATAGAGTTCTTTAGAAACTCGGAAGGCTAATCCTTCAATGCATCAGTGGCGTAGCTTGCAATTTGGCTACGTTGTGTTTTTACTTTCTCACTAAGTACTGCGACAATGTTAGAAATAGAAAAAGTATTGCAATGGCGCAAAGATTTTCAAGGTATTTTGTTTTGATGCATGGCCTACTACAACTAAGTAAATTATGATAATTACAAAATAATTGGCTCTCATCAGTCATTATGCCTACTAATATCCTAAAGAATATTCATCCACGAAGTTTCAATATCATTTAACCATTTGTGGCTTGGAGGTGTAAATGCACAAACTTTCTGTAGCGTGTCTGTTTGTCGGTCTGTAGCCATAAAACGTGAAACCCAACATAACTTTTGAATTATTGATCCATATGCATCCATATTTTCCAGAGATTTCGCTTATGACATTCTCCAGCTAGGGAATTTCTTTGTTTTTTTTTTTTTGAAATTTTAATCTCCAGGTTAGTTATGGATGAAAAATTGTTTCCCTTAAAATCAATGGGAAAATGGGTCAAAAAAGGGAAAAATTTAAAAATTTAAAAAATGGATCTTTAGATAAAAATATTAAAAGGGGACTGGGGGTCTCCCCCTGAATATTAAAGGGGCGTCTTGGGGTCTCCCTCAGATAAAATTTGATGTGAGAAAGTGCTCGTAGGGTATTCCCTACAGTTTATTCCTATTCAAATCCATATAAAATGTTGAATCCGAGGTTGTCCATCAAACACCTGACATTTCGATATTTTTAATGGGCCTAAATGGAGAAAGTACAACGTTGACAAATCGAACAGAATCACTGCAACACAAATACAGTTCGTTCTAGAAATGTAGGTGCAGCAGCTCAACTATAGTCTTTGGCGAATTTACAATCGTCATTCCTCCATATCAAAACAAAACTTGCCTACAACTCATACAGTGGAACCCCACAAATTTGAACCTCATTAATTTGAAACATGGGCGGATACAGGGAATTGTCTTTCTCTCTCTCCTCCCATTTGAAAACGTGTGTTAGAAAAGGACAGAAGAGGGGGCCAAAGTCACGTGATGGCCCCCTCTGCTGTCCTTTTCCGACACATAAGTTCAAATGGAAGGAGAGAGAGAAAGACAATTCCCCGTATCCGCCAATGATTTGAAAACCTTTATAAAGTGAAGAAATAGAACATTGTTCCAATGAGATACAAACTGTTGGATCTTGAGTTCTTTGACTTTTGGACTTGTTTACAGCGAAAGTTTCATTGGAGAAAACGATTTGAAAGAGAATCTCTTAAAAAGTTGGCAAACAAAATAAATGAATAGCGCAGCTCCAAACGGTATGCAAAGACGGAATGAGAGAATTTGTATAAAGCCCGTTTTTGTTAAAAATCTGAATGCAAGACAAACCACACTCAACCAAGAGTAATGAAGACCAACACGTACTGTAGAGTTCCAACATCTAATTTTCATGCATAAAAAAATCTAAAGTTTCATAAAAAGGAAAAGAAAATTACGGTAATAAAAACATACCTTTAATGTAGATGTTGGTAGATAGTTGATGAGATGGGAAGTTGCTTGCCGAACTGTGAGAATCAAATCTGCTTACGTAATCCAGAGTAAATGCAACGTCGCGCACGCGGGATCAACATTTAAAAACCGTACTTGAGAAAGATGGAAATTTGCTGACGCACACAAATTCAAGCACACTTCTGGAGATCTTCTAAGAGCCAACCGCACTAGAGAAAGATGGAAATTTGCTGACACACACAAATTCAAGCGCACTTCTGCTGATCTTTTAAGAGCCTTTGCTATTCAACAAAGAAATAATGAAAATTTTAAAACCAAACTAACCCAGCTTGCAAAAAGGAAAATATGCTGATAAATGAATGGAAAGGAAAGAATTTTACTGACCACGCACTTTGGCTGATCATTTAAGAGCGTTTGCTTATCAGGAGACAAAACATGAAAATTTTACAGCCACATTAAGCCAGCTTGAAAAAAGAAAAATATGCTGAAACGTGAATAGAAAGGAAAGAATTAACGTTGCGCGCGCAGGATAAAAATTTAAAAACCGCACTTGAGAAAGACAGAAATTTGCTGACGCACACAAATTCAAGCGCACTTCTGCTGATCTTTTTCAACAAAGAAATAATGAAAATTTTAAAACCAAACTAACCCAGCTTGCAAAAAGGAAAATATGCTGATAAATGAATGGAAAGGAAAGAATTTTCATGAACACGCACTTTGGCTGATCATTTAAGAGCATTTGCTTATCCGGAAACAAAACATGAAAATTTTATAGCCACACTAAGCCAGCTTGAAAAAAGAAAATTATGCTGAGACTTGAATAGAAAGGAAAGAATTTTAATGACGCACAATAATTAAAGTGCACTTTGGCAGATCATTTCAGAGCTTTTGCTCATTAGCAACCAAAACTGAAAAAACTGAAAAACTGAAAATTTTAAAACCAAATTAACCCAGCTTGAAAAAAAAGGAAAATATATGCCGGTAAATCAACGGAAAGAATTCTATTAACGCACATCAATTCACGCGCACTTTGGCTGATCTCGCGGTTACCTAAGAGGCAAAAGAAGGAAAAATAAGTTAAAAACACGCGGAAAGAAAACTGAAGAGGTCAGTTGAACTCATTACAAAAATGAAGTTCAGAGCTTGCTCCATAGAGGAAAAAGACAAAAAAATTGTGATGTTCATAAAAAATGTCAACAATCTGTAAAAACAGAGATATAAAGTCGTAAGCTGTATTATAATGTTTGCTTAAAAAGACGTTATCAAGCAGAAAAGCTTGTATTTATGAATCACAGCAGCATCAATTTAATTTTCTGTAGGACTAGTGCCTGCTCTCGATTTGAGACTTTTCCTTAATAAAAACATCGTACTTTCTCAGCCTTTTTAGGCGATGTCGCACATTCTGATGTTTCAAGCAAGAATTTTCCAGATTTCAATCCGATGGATAAAGCCACGAGTCCCTTCTTGAGTATGTTGAGTTTTTGGTTTAAACTGACATTGAAGAAAAAACGCAAAGTCCAACAACGTTGGCACCTGTGAAATTTTATTTTGGATTTTTTGAGCCCTAAATGAACAAAATTGGTTGAGAATTAAAGCCGTAATAGAGGGAATTAATTTCGCCATGAGCTTAGTTGCTTCAAGAAATTTTCAATAGTACAGATTGAATTCTCAATCAATTTTGTTAATTTTTTTTAATTCAATTAGTATTAGAGGGAATTCATTTTGCCGTAAGCTTAGTTAGTGCAAGGGAGTACTATCAGTAATACTGTGTCTATCTACCTCACTCACACTCACTAAGCTTATGGCAAAATGAATTTCCAATACTACGGATTTAATTCTCAACCAATTTTTTTTTTGTTTTGTTTTTTTTTTTAAATGAAATCCATAATAGAGGGAATTCATTTCGCCCTAAGCTTAGTTCGTACAAAGGAGAGCCAGTAATACTGTGCGTATCTACCTCACTCACACTCACTAAGCTTACGGCAAAATGAATTTCCAATATTACGGATTTAATTCTGAACCAATTTTGTTCATTTTTGTTTTTGTTTTCTTTTTTTTTAAATTGAATCCATGATAGAGGGAATTCATTTTGCCTTTAGCGTAGTTAGTGCGAGGGAGAGCCAGTAATACTGTGTCTATCTACCTCACTCACACTCACTAAGCTTATGGCGAAATGAATTTCCAATATTACAGCTTTAATATTAGAACAATGTTAAGTATTCATTCTGGGTTTAAAAATCCAAAAATAAATTTCACAGGTGCCGTGATTACTTATAGGATTTTGCGTTTTTTCTTTGGTTTCACTTAAAAATGCCAAAAAATCAAAATTCCCAAAAACCGACGGCGGCACTATCCATCGGATTGAAATCTGGAAAAGTTTCGCCTGGAGACACCTTGAACTTTTTTGAATAAAATTTGCATACGAACGATGATGTCTGTCCTACCAGATGCTGTACTACACAAAAACATTACTGATTGAGGCTGCTAATTTTCTCATCAAAATTTTTTATGGATTTTACTCAAGCACTACCTAACTAATTCATTGCTTATAGAAAAAGTTAGAAAAAGCCCCACTCAGAGACTTTGTTACAAACACCACCATTTCTCGTTTAAAATCCTTGACCGGCAGTAAGCATTAAATTCAAATTTTGTTATGGGTTCAACTATAAGAGAAGACACATTTTGAGGATTCGGATTTGATTCGTAGCAGAACCTACATCCAGAAACGTATCAGTGAGCGGTTGGATAGCAACAGGTCCTAAATGCTCAGGATACGATTAAATTCTTGACAAGAAATTTAAAAAAAAAAATGAAAATCGGTACAAACCATCCCAACAAAGTTTAGCGGTCTGCTGAAATTCATTAGTAACGCTGATCTCCAGTTGTAACTGATCATATTTTTTCATATCTCAAGGATTATTTTTTGGCATAAATAGCTGATGATCAAATTTCAAAAAGAACAATTTTGAACTGATGTGCTCCATTTCTTTTGAAGGTAATTTGAATTGATGAATTTGATCGGCTCTACAACACTATATCTCTTTGGTAACCAACTGCTAACGAAGGAATCAACTCATTTAGTGTGACGATACATCGCTTTGATACATCGTCGCAGTCTGCTTTTTTGGTTGCTGGACACTACATCAGTGCTGCCATTCTGCGTATAATTAATGACATTTTTTAACTCACTGATGATTCCACCGATTGAGAAAAGATTACACATTTTAGTTCAGTATATGACTGTACTGCACGAAAAAACACTGCTCCGTAATCTTTTCTCAACCGGTGATTGCACCGATTGAGAAAAGATTACAGATCAGAGAATTTTCGAGCAGTAAAGTCACATGCTGAATTGAACTGTGTATTCTGTTCTCAACGGGTGGAATCACAGGTGCATTGAAAAATACCATTGATTATACGCAAAATGGCAACTCTGCACTACATGTCAAATCCTAATACTCAACATGCATCTGTGTTAACTGACCTCATACTAGAACTTCCCTTCTAATGCAATATTCACTTGCTAACAAAATTTAAGTTAAAATGAATTTCAAACTCAATTAACGATTGAAAATTACAACAAAATATGGTGAAAACGCACTTAACGAAAAAAATGAAGGAAAATGGAGTTCAGCCAAATTTCTCCGCACAGTTATTCACAGATGCTGAGACGATCACTATGCATGCACCATAGTCAATTATTGTGATGAAGGGAACACAGATGAAAGCGAAGTTATACACAAGGGTAGTATATTCCTTCTCTAGTTCCATCATGACAGAAAGTAACATTTTTCCGCTCTTGCACCTAAGCATTCCAGCTTGATTTTCAACCAGCCTCCAATCAAGATAATTTAGAAAAGAACCTCCTTTGCTCAGTGATTAATGAATCACTACTTGAGAATACAAACGGCAGCTTTTTTTCACCCAAAGAGCATTGGGCACTTGATGTCATAGAGTATGTTTGGAAATCTTTCTGATAGTCCCGAGAAGACAAATTTGAAATTAATGCCTTGCAGATACTGAGGTGCTATTATTGGTCAACCGTGTCCATGCTAAGAAAGCTGCATTCTTCACTTCATACCACACGAAAAAAAGAGTTCCGAACCGACTGGAAGCGTTATACACATGGGGAGTAACAGTGTCTAGGACTGCTGGTTTCCCTGATCAATATCGTGAGTCAATACTTTGCTGGAGAGACTATTCAGCAATCAGTAAACCAGAACATTAGATTAAGATACGCAGGTTTCTTTACCCAAGGTACATTAGGTGCTGGAGATCATAGAGTACGTGTGAAAACCTTTCTGAGAGTCCCAAGAACACACATCTGAAATTGAAGCTTCAAGGCTACTTGTTTTGTATCAACTAAAACAAAGCTTCATAAAAAGAGATAACACACTTAATTAGAGTTTTGAACCGACGGGTAATGTTCTTCACAAGGGGGAATCACTGTGCCAATGGTTGCTGGTTCACCCGATCAAAAGGTACCGGGCGATAAGGCTTTGCTAGAGCGACTTACAGGTGTCAGAGTCTGGTTCATGCAGATCCGATGAACGTCTTGTACAGCCATGGATTCAGAATGAATGAAGATATTACCAGAGTCGCTGATAAAGAGAAGGATTGCTTCAACAATGAGTGAAATCAGAAGAAGGTAGCTGCTGCATTCAGGCAGTAGGTATGGCTCAAGGATGGAGGGGTTCTTTCATCAGACCCTGATAACTAGAGTCCCTATATGATACGGTCAAACCGGTGACGTTTGAATCATTTCCTCGTCTTGCTTTCGTTAACCTTCGAATAGGTATCGAACCGAAAATGATAGTTGCGTTACGATGCACTATCAATTAATTACGACACGCACATCAACGTCACTCACACTCCGCACTAAGTACTTACTTAATCGACCGGTGATAAAAGATTCGACAACACGATTCACGAAGCAAAGACGGGAGGGTACGTTGCGTATTATTTAGGAAGTAAGTACCTGTGGCAAGCCGTGTAATCTTTCAACGAGATTACAAGGAAGATTTCGTGGTAGAAATCTTCTTAAATTCTTTTTCATATCAACGATGCCGACCGCGGATGTAGATCTTCGCCGAGAACAATGGACTGACAACAAAATATCAACAAACAAAGGACTGTCAGATTTGCGAGGGAATCGTGGGTGGTTGTAACACTACTTACATCAAAATGTCTGTCAAATGCAATGATGTTAAATTTTCCTACTTTCACTGTATGAAGCATGTTAGAACACAATAAACTCCATTCAAAACTTCATTAATCATATTTTACAAATTTTTAATCCTCATAACCAACTTTAATTTAATATCGGTTCATCTCTGAAATTCTGGTTGATGTTTTGACTCGTTGACTTTCTTGCAACGAATGTCTGACAACAGCTGGTCTTTGGTGATTAACTCTTTCCGATTTGGACTGATTTTCCATGTGTCCCACCACGATAATTATGGGAGTAATAAAGAGCATTTACGATTCGAAAAATATCAACGAAAGCAAATGTTTTCGTGGATGCTCAAAGTTGTATTGACCTTGACTTCTGTTAACTTAAAAACGGAAATGTAAACAATGGGGCTGTTCCGGTTGTCGCATCTGCGTTCTCAATTCATCCATCCGTTTCCGGTTGCTCTAAGCCGGGCTCTTATGGCACTTAGGCGGAAACACGCTTTGATTTCAAATATGCTATCCCCGTCTGAAAAAAAAACTGATCAAATCAAGACTTGAAATAAAAGTTACGTCGTGTAATTTCAATTTTTTGTTGAACATTTGTAATTCATGTCTTGTTGCTAATTTATCGATGGCGATCAGAGCTAGAGAATTTTCGCCATTTTCTTTTTGAGTGAAAGTATTTACGAATAATTGGACCTTCCAAGCAACAAGGCATTTGGCCAACGTTGTTAATCAAGGAAGATTTCGTACCGCGTCCGTCATCATTGGTAACATGTTTCCCTCCAGTTTCATTTTCATTCAGGGCTGCCAAAACGCGTATAATCGTATCCTTGGCGTATAATTTGATTTGAAAAAAAGTATCTTTTAAAATTTGGCGCACAATTTTTTTCTTCCCCGTGTTAAAGCATAGGAGTTTGGCGTATCCTTGTAGTTGCAGGATACGATTATACGAATTGGCGTATCTTTAGAAATTGGTTCACGGCAGCCCTGTTTTCATTGTTCTCAGATCGCTGCAAGAATCGGTCAACTTTCGGGCCAGCGGTCGGCGTCATTGAATTATTATGCTTATTTTCAACGGTTTTTTCTCGAATTTCTTTCAAATGATCTTATTGCAACGGTACACGGATTATTTTAGATACTTTCCGAATAATTACTCGAGTTTTTCCGCGATCTCTCGTCTTGTTTTGCGTTGCGGTGTCGGAACTGTCGAGGAGTCAGTGCGTTGTCGAACCTTTCACCTGTTGATTAGTGCGAGCGCCGTTTTGGACGAGATTTTCTTTGATCTGCGTGCCGTCATTACCCTATTAAATTGATAGTGCATCGTAATGCGCACTCATATTACATTTGGTTCTTCAAAGGTAAATAAACATGAGTCGGAATGTGTGGCTCTAATGTTACCTGTAATCAGGGTCTGAATATGGAAAATCACTCCTCCAGCCACATCCTAGCTACCTGAAGACAGCTACTATACCAACTCTCTTCTGATTCGAATTATATGATGCTTTATTTCTCATCCTACTCTAGTCAGCTACTCCGGTAATATTTTGATCTTTATTCATTCACACTCAATTGCTATGAAGACTTTTATTGGATCTGCATCAACCAGACTCCGACGCACTTGTGTGTAGCTCTAGCAAAGTATTACCTCTCGATAGTGATCAAGCAAATCAGGAAATGTAGACATAGTGACTTTACCCTAAGTGTAACGCTACCTGTCGGTTCAAAACTTTTGTCATTTGTGATCAGGCAAACCATCAAATGTAGACACAGTGACTCTTCCTTAAGGGTAACGATACCCGTCGGTTCAAAACCCTTGTCATTTGTTAGCTATTTTTATGGTGCGGTATGAGCGGACTGATGTTACTTTCTCTCATTCAGTGCAGGTAATTAATAGCACCTCGGTATCTGTCTTCTCAGGACTCTCAAAAAGATTTCCTCACTTCCTATGATGTCTGGCGTCAAACGTACTTAGGGTCAAATCAGGCTGGTTATTGTAATATCAAGTACAGTGATTCACTGATTGCTGAGTAAAGTTGATTCTTGTTAAAGTACTTATCTTGATGAGAGGCCAGTTGAAAAACCAACTGGAATGCTCAGGTGAGGGAGCAGCAATGTATTATCATTTCTGTCGACACAGAACCAGAGAAATATACTATCAGCGATTTTTCTGACGAAATCCCTTGTAGCGAAACTAAATCTAAAATTGAAGATTCGATGTGTCTGCCCATCACTCGGTCTTAACTCCATATATTTCTGTCTCAGTGCATCTGTAAATATTTGTGTGTAGACATACTTAATTGGCTGAGCACTCTTTCTTTCGGTGCGTTTGCTAGGTACATATTCTGTTGTAATTTTCTACTATGTTGTTTGAGCTCAAAATTTATTATAATTTTAATATTATTCAATAATTGAATATTCCACTAGTGAGGTCAATTAACATAGATATACTTTGCGTATCAGGGTTTGACATGTGATGATGAGCTACCAAAAACGCATGTAGGTGCATTTCATTTCTTAATAAGTGACTGGTTACCAAAAGAGTTTCAGTTTTGCGGACCCAATCAAATTCTTCATCAATTCAAATTTTACCATCAAAAGAAGTGGAGCTTACAGTTCATAATTTTTCATTTTGAAATATGATCATGAACTATGAGTTTTGAACGAGAATTAAACTTTGAGTTATAAAGATGATCAGCAACATCCAAATGTTGATTCCGCAGTTTTGGATGAGACGAGACAAGATAGCAGGAATCGATTAATCCCATCAGTTTAAATGGCGTCATGTGACAATGTAAATATGACTTGGAGTCATTGAAAAAGAACGACTCCAAGTCATACTCACTTAGTCATATGAGGCTGTTTGAATTAACCAATGGGATGAATCGATTTCCGCTATCGCGTCTCGTCTTGTCCGAAAAAGCGGAATCAGGCTGGAGAGATCACTATCTACCAACAAATTTTGGCAGGCCGCTGAAGTTTGTGGGGCGATGGAGCGAACCCGTTTTCATTTTTTTGTAATTTGTTCAGATTTTGGTCCTAGGCTTGGTTCTCAGCTCCTAGGTATTGTTGTTAACCAACCACTATAGCTAATGCATCTTGATGCGTTTGTGGATGCAGGCACCAATACTGGTCAAATTCGGGTCCTCAAAATGTGTCTGCTCTAGTTGAACCCTTATCAAAAATTGAATTTAATGCTTGCTGCCTGTCAAGGATCTCACAAAAAAAAAATGGTGGTGTCTGTATTAAGTTTCTGAACTTGGTAAAAAGTAGGCCTGTGCGACGTCCAGTTCTGTGCATCAAAGTTCGATGTCTAAAAAACATTGAAATTTTCTCGATGCATCGAATCAAATTTTAACAAGGCATAAATGAGAAACTACTAAAAATCATGATTCTTTTTTATGCTTTTGAGATGGTTTTAGAGGAAGAACTGACACCAGTAGCGTTCAATTTGGCAATGTTGCATTTCGTCCATTTAAAGTCATGAAAAATATCGAAGTATTGGGTGTTCGGTGAACACCTTTGCATTTGATCTTTTAAATGGGTTTAAATGGACCTCATACAATTTTGCCAGATTGCACGCTACGCCACTGACTGACACTTACGTTTGTTTTGAATCGAAATATCAATAAATAATGAGTTTTGATGCATCGATTGATATGAACATTAGCATCGAATCTATTCGATAGCAGGAAAACATTGAAACTTCGATCGATGCATCGAACATTGCTCAGGCCAAGTAAAAATAGAGGTACCTAAGCAAGTTTTTAAGTTCACTTAATTTGACATCATTGAACTATCAGCAAAAGAGGCTCCATGGAAGCTTTCTCTGTAGACAAATAAACTACCGAATGCGGGATAAAATCTAGAAAAAAAAAAAAATACCTACTGGTGGCACTGAAAAACGCTGAAATCCACTCATTATTTCAAGAATAATTCTTAAGAGCATGAAATGAGTGGATTTCAGGGTTTTCCAGTTCTTTCTGCTATCGCGGTTTTTGCTTCAGAATCGATGGTTAATGGGTCTGTTGCAAACTTTTGCTTCAGCGCTTTGGTGGGTCCATGGCCATGTAAAATCACTTAAAAATAACGTTGAGGGCATCAGAAAGTTCCCAAATTCGCTCACAAACTCCACGAGTGCATTAACAAAAAAAACGAAAAACAAAATAAAACATAAATTTAAAAAGGCAAAATTAGAAAATTTTGGTTGAATGAGCGGTTTTTTATGGGTGAGTCCCATTTATTTGCCGCTCTCTCAATGAAGAATCACTTTTCTTGGCATAGAAAGCTGCGATTAGACAGTGTTGCCAGATCTAGGGTATATAGCCGTATCGTCCCCACTTAAATCAATGTAAAACGTACAGCTTTTTCACCCTAATCTGGCATTACTGCGATTAGATGGGACTTCCTCATTGTATCCTGCTGATTTGACTGCCATTTTGTAATCTTGCTAAACGTATTTATTGAATTTGTTAGCGTAGCGTAGCATGCTATTTGGCAACGCTGTACTGTGCCCATGTAAAACCATGTAAAAGGTCGAATGCAAGGGTGTTCACCGAACACCCAATAGTTTGATCTTTTTCATGCGTTTAAATGAACAAATTGCAACGTTACCAACTTGCACGCTTCGCCACTGGTTTGTGAGCGGAGTTCGGAACTTTCTGATGCTCTCAACTTTATGAGCGAGTGATTTTACATATGTATCAACCTGCCATAACCCTGTAGAAAAAGTTTGCAACAGAACCATTTGACGTAATTGAATTAGCTTTTCTGCATATGAATGAACTGTCAACAAAGTCGGTGGCAAATGAAAGGTAAAATCCAACAAAAAACACAATTGCTGTGCTGGAAAATCTGAAATTCACTCATTTATCCTATAGAATCTCTTAATCTTGCGACTTTGATGGCTAAGAAAGATGCTTGCCTGTATACCTACCTTCAGTCCCATCTAAAGATCAACACTATGCCACAACAGCTTTCCTAAATTATTCTTGGATAATTTGAATAGAATCAGAAAATTACTATGCATTAACACTTTCTTAAATTGAGTATAGATTTTTTAGCCACCAACCATTAAAATCAGTTGAGCATTAAACTGGTTATCGAGAGCGTTCTAGCATTCTCTGGAGTATTGCACTGGCGCAGAAAAGATTATGAATAACGATCATTTCATACATGCATATGTAGTCATACAACTCAGGATACTATAATCTTGTCTGCACCGGAGCAATACTTCGTTGAATTCTGAAATTCTCCCAGCCAATGAAGCAATTTCGCCCAAATTCAACGAAAGCAAGTAAAAACGAGTCACTTTTTATTTAACTCATTTGCACTTGGTGAAAGTAAAACTGTGGCTACCTTGATGGATTATTGGATTACGAGTTGCATTGGCAACCGATTTCAATGGTTGACGGTTCAAAAAATTTGTAAAAAATTTAAGGAGATGGCAATGCATATTCGCCTCTTTATTCCATTTAAAAATTATCAGAGAATAATCATAAGCGTCGGTAGACGCAGACGGCAAGTCAGGTAACCCCACCCTACTACCACCCTCTCTACGACCTGACAAGTCTGCGCTGCGTAAACGCTTATAATTACAGAAATTATTTCATTCCCCCAAACCGTGCCTTGATATGATCCTGTAGCGAAAAAACTACGCAACCAAACTCATCAAACTTGGTCTTATTTTAACCAGCGTGTTCTGTGCTCGTGCCTTTTTTTTGTTTGAACGCAATCCGTCTAATATTTATTGAGAAATGATAAAAAAACTGAATTTCTTATTATAACGGCTATTTCAAACTACGCGGTAACTCTACTCTCATTGGCTACTGCCTTTTAGTATTTGAGATCGCCGCGAGAATCGACGCTTCATCGTCAGTCAACAACAACTGCAAATCATTTCAAAACAAAAACATTTCTCCCTGCTTTGACACTTTTGAAATAAACTCGTTACAAATACATGAGTGATACAAGTGATTATTGTTTCAATTGCAACGGAGGCCGTGAATTACGAAATTTGTCCTCCTCAGTTCTTCTTTTTAAATAAATGTACCAAACATCTTTTCTAGTTATTTCTTTTGTGTGCTTCTAATTTGCTGTATGCACGCGTATAGTAAAGGTTGGTTTGCTCTCACAGTTAGGTACTTTTGCATATTCATTTACTTAATAACTATTCTAGCTCTGAAGCTGAAAGTATTCGAATTTGGGCATAACCGCGGAGCTTCATTTTCCACTTCATTGCTTGCAAATGCAACAGCTGAGTACCGTAATACTGTTGATCACTGGAGGGAGAGTAGTTTCTGATGTGTTTACAGTACCTTTGTGATTTTAGCACAGAATTATACAATGTATTATTCTGTGATTTTAGAATAATTATTCATAAGCAAGTAGTGACAAAAGTTCTTTGCTGTGTACTTGTTGAGTTTACAACTGATATGTTTATTTGATGAGAACTGGTAGTGACAGTACCTTATTTCCCTGAAGTTACAGAATTGAGCTATAGCGGATCTGCCAGCGGCAGAGTAGTCAGTGGCGGATCGGCCAGAGGCGGACCGGCCAGCGGCGGATTACCCATTGGCGGATCGGCCAGTGGCGAATCGCCCAGAGGCGGACCGGCCAGCAGCGGACAGGCCAGTGGCGGATCGGCAATCGGCGGCCTAGCCAGTGGCGGATCGGCCACCGGCGGACTACCCAGTGGCGGATCGGCCAGCGGCGGACCGGCCAGTGGCGGATCGGCCAGCGGCGGCCTAGCCAGTGGCGGATCGGCCAGCGGCGGCCTAGCCAGTGGCGGATCGGCCAGCGGCGGCCTAGCAAGTGGCGGATCGGCCAGCGGCGGATTACCCAGTGGCGGATCGGACAGTGGCGGACCGGCCAGTGGCGGATCGGCCAGCGGCGGCCTAGCCAGTGGCGGATCGGCCAGAGGCGGACCGGCCAGCGGCGGATTACCCATTGGCGAATCGCCCAGAGGCGGACCGGCCAGCGGCGGACCGGCCAGTGGCGGACCGGCAATCGGCGGATCGGCCAGCGGCGGCCTAGCCAGTGGCGGATCGGCCACCGGCGGACTACCCAGTGGCGGATCGGCCACCGGCGGACTACCCAGTGGCGGATCGGCCAGCGGCGGCCTAGCCAGTGGCGGACTAGCCAGTGGCGGATCGGCCAGCGGCGGATTACCCAGTGGCGGATCGGCCAGTGGCGAATCGCCCAGTGGCGGACTACCCAGTGGCGGATCGGCCAGCGGCGGACCGGCCAGTGGCGGATTACCCATTGGCGGATCGGCCAGTGGCGAATCGCCCAGAGGCGGACCGGCCAGCGGCGGACCGGCCAGTAGCGGATCGGCCAGCGGCGAACTAGCCAGTGGCGAATTGGCCAGCGGCGGATTATCCAGTGGCGGATCGGCCAGTGGCGAATCGCCCAGTGGCGGATCGGCCACCGGCGGACTACCCAGTAGCGGATCGGCCAGCGGCGGATCGGCCAGCGGCGAACTAGCCAGTGGCTAATTGGCCAGCGGCGGATTATCCAGTGGCGGATCGGCCAGTGGCGAATCGCCCAGAGGCGGATCGGCCACCGGCGGACTACCCAGTGGCGGATCGGCCAGCGGCGGCCTAGCCAGTGGCGGATCGGCCAGAGGCGGACCGGCCAGCGGCGGATTACCCATTGGCGGATCGGCCAGTGGCGAATCGCCCAGAGGCGGACCGGCCAGTGGCGGATCGGCCAGAGGCGGACCGGCCAGTGGCGGATCGGCCAGCGGCGGCCTAGCCAGTGGCGGATCGGCCGCCGGCGGACTACCCAGTGGCGGATCGGCCAGCGGCGGACCGGCCAGTGGCGGATCGGCCAGCGGCGAACTAGCCAGTGGCGAATTGGCCAGCGGCGGACTAGCCAGTGGCGGATCGGCCAGCGGCGAACCAGCCAGTGGCGGATTGGCCAGCGGCGGACCGGCCAGTGGCGGACCGGCCAGCGGCGGACCGCCCAGTGGCGGATCGGCAAGAGGCGGACCGGCCAGTGGCGGATTGGCCAGCGGCGGACCGGCCAGTGGCGGACCGGCCAGCGGCGGACCGGCCAGTGGCGGATCGGCCAGAGGCGGACCGGCCAGCGGCGGATTGCCCAGTGGCGAATCGCCCAGTGGCGGATCGGCCACCGGCGGACTACCAGTAGCGGATCGGCCAGCGGCGGATCGGCCAGCGGCGGATCGGCCAGCGGCGAACTAGCCAGTGGCGAATTGGCCAGCGGCGGACTAGCCAGTGGCGGATCGGCCAGCGGCGAACCAGCCAGTGGCGGATTGGCCAGCGGCGGACCGGCCAGTGGCGGACCGGCCAGCGGCGGACCGCCCAGTGGCGGATCGGCAAGAGGCGGACCGGCCAGTGACGGATCGGCCAGCGGCGGATTACCCAGTGGCGGATCGGCCAGTGGCGAATCGCCCAGAGGCGGATCGGCCACCGGCGGACTACCCAGTGGCGGATCGGCCAGCGGCGGCCTAGCCAGTGGCGGATCGGCCAGAGGCGGACCGGCCAGCGGCGGATTACCCATTGGCGGATCGGCCAGTGGCGAATCGCCCAGAGGCGGACCGGCCAGTGGCGGATCGGCCAGAGGCGGACCGGCCAGTGGCGGACCGGCCAGTGGCGGATCGGCCAGCGGCGGCCTAGCCGGTGGCGGATCGGCCGCCGGCGGACTACCCAGTGGCGGATCGGCCAGCGGCGAACCAGCCAGTGGCGGATTGGCCAGCGGCGGACCGGCCAGTGGCGGACCGGCCAGCGGCGGACCGGCCAGTGGCGGATCGGCCAGAGGCGGACCGGCCAGTGACGGATCGGCCAGCGGCGGATTACCCAGTGGCGGATCGGCCAGTGGCGAATCGCCCAGAGGCGGATCGGCCACCGGCGGACTACCCAGTGGCGGATCGGCCAGCGGCGGCCTAGCCAGTGGCGGATCGGCCAGAGGCGGACCGGCCAGCGGCGGATTACCCATTGGCGGATCGGCCAGTAGCGAATCGCCCAGTGGCGAATCGCCCAGAGGCGGACCGGCCAGTGGCGGATCGGCCAGAGGCGGACCGGCCAGTGGCGGATCGGCCAGCGGCGGCCTAGCCAGTGGCGGATCGGCCAGCGGCGGACCGGCGAGAGGTGGATCGGCCATCGGCGGACTACCCAGTGGCGGATCGGCCAGCGGCGGATCGGCCAGCGGCGGACTAGGCAGTGGCGGATCGGCCAGCGGCGAATCAGCCAGTGGCGGATTGGCCAGCGGTGGACCGGCCAGCGGCGAGACGGCCAGTGGAAACGGAACTGTAGGTTAGCATATGGATCAGGGAAAAGAAAGGGAAATGAGACTGTTGTCCCTATCGTAAAATGAGCACTCGAGAGTCTATGTGAATGTTGTCCGGAAACTATTCATACCTGCTGGCTAGTCAGCTGATGGATAACAACTGTAGCTTTTATTTGTGGAATGAGAAACTGGAATTTTACAAGCTAAAACCAGAGTATATCCCATCAAAAACCTTTCCAGGTGCAAGCAGACGGCATCAGGTAATTATGTCTGTCACAAAAAGCCGTTCCAATGCATCCACTCAAAGATATGATATGATGGGAACGGCAAGTCTCCTCCAAAAGGGCATCCAGCAGGGCAAATGTTAATCATTTTTCAAAATCAACACTATCCATCTGCGGCGAATTTAGTGAAGGAAAAACTTTGAGGGATGTATTTCTTTATTTTTTATTTTCAAACGCAAAAACTTGCCGCCGTTCATCGCCTTAAAAAAGAAAAATATTAATTATTATTATTTTTTTTTTTTTTTTAAGGCGATGAACGGCGGCAAGTTTTTGCGTTTGAAAATAAAAAATAAAGAAATACATCCCTCAAAGTTTTTCCTTCACTAAATTCGCCGCAGATGGATAGTGTTGATTTTGAAAAATGATTAACATTTGCCCTGCTGGATGCCCTTTTGGAGGAGACTTGCCGTTCCCATCATATCATATCTTTGAGTGGATGCATTGGAACGGCTTTTTGTGACAGACATAATTACCTGATGCCGTCTGCTTGCACCTGGAAAGGTTTTTGATGGGATTAAATATACAGGAAAGATATTGGCATAAAGTTGATCCATAAATGGGAAACCCTGATGTTTGGTGCAAGTCTTCATCTTTCTTCGCCATTCAGGTCGTGAGCTTAACCTTAGTCTTACAGAGCTGACGCTCCTACAAAGATGTGCTATTTTTTTCTGTTTGCCCTAAAAACTTGTGCTTCACAAATAGCTCTATAAAAACCCTGAGAAATCAACTTCCTGTTGTATCAAAAAAAAAAAAAAAAAAAAAAAAAAAAATCCAAGTCACAGAAAGTTCGTTTTCATCACTACCCCTAGAATTTTGTATTAGAATTGATTTTATTTTTTCATAAAAAGAAATTTTGGAGTATTTCCTTCCTCAAATTAATTTTTCCTCAAAAGAAACTAAATTCCATTGCTGAATGTAAATTTCCTTCATTTGGAAGGCTTCCTTTAACCTAACAGCCCTAACTTATCCAATATGCAAAATAAATCTGCTTCAAAAACCAAGTTATGCAACCAACAATAGGTAAAAGCCGCGGTGGTTGCATACCCAGACTTTTGCAGGAAATTTATCTGGGGTGAGGGACTATTCACGGTTGGATATCTTATATCAACAAAGCGGTTATAACCTGATTTACCATGAAAAAACAGAAAAAATTATCATAAATGGGTATAAACACATGTAATTTAAATGCTGGTCTAAAAGACCCAGCATTGGCAAACTTGCACAAAAAACTTGTCTGGCAGACTGAGGTCAAAAGCTTTTTGTGAATTAATGAATGAATTTCATAGTTTTTCACTCAAGTACTACTTTTGTATTTTTCGTTGGATTTAACTACAGAATAAACGTTTTTTTGAGAAGCAAAAAATTCAAAATCAACCAATCGTACGCTGTTTTCAAAATTTTAAAAAAAAAAATTAAGCCAATCAAATTCATGGTTTTTAAAATTTTCCCTGCTTGTTAATAAAACAATCTATCGATAGTTCTTTTGTCTGTAGAAAAGGCTTGCAACAACAGCCACAATTAGCCTTGTCTAGATGCGATGCAGAACCCGATAAAACAGATGTCGGAGCCTATGCAAACCATGATTTAATCAAAACAATAAAGGGTGATTTCATGCCACGTGGGTGATTGATTAGTCGATCAATTAATGGTCATTTACCGGATTTTATGGAGTTTTTTTGCAAAATGAGGATTATCAGCACCTGTAGGTAGATCAAATTTAAGAAATCTGCTAAGTTTGGATGCTCGAATCCGCTCGCTGCTCGATCTCTTTTATCGCACTACAATAATGCGAATTCCCATAATTACTTCCTTTTTTTGCGGATATGAGCATCCAAACTTAGTAGATATCTTTATTAGATCTACCCACAGGTGCTGATGATCCTCATTTTGCAAAAAAAAAATCCCTAAAATCCGGTAAATGACCATATTAAAAATAATAATAATAATAGTAATAATAATAATAATCATAAAAGGGTCCCTCAATCAAGGCAGTGCAACAAATGGTTGCAAAATCTGCCTTCTGAGGGAATAACCTCTCCCCCTTCTTTTGTTTGAAGAAGGCAGTCAATTAAGTGTTAAAAATCAATTAATATTAACATATAACGCGGCAAATGTAATCAAATGCCGCCCTAGGCCCATGGCTTAGGACCATTGTTTGGTCCCGCCGTGGGACTACCATCATTACCCGCATAAGCGGTGAAATAAAAATACACATAATAATCATAATAATTTTGTCTTTATTCATAATTCAGGTAAGTAGAACATGGAATAGTGTCATGGTACATTACATTTACTTAACAAGGTTACAAAGTTATCAAAATTTATAATTTTAGAGGTCATCAATGGAGAATAAACATCTCTGTATGAGGTATAATTTGCAGTCTCTTTTGAATATTTGAAATGAATTAGCCTTTTGAATATTGATAGGAAGCTTATGAAAAAAATGAATACCAAATTTGAGAATGTCAAATTTGTCCCATTTAGAAAGTAATATTCCAGCCTTAAATCATTTTTGCCTCTGGTGTTATATGAGTGGACGTCTGAATTAGATTTTAAGAGGTGTTTTTTTAAGAAAAAAGTTGTTAATGTCCGGAAAATAAAAAGTGATAGAACTGTTAGAACGTTATTCTTAGGGAACAGTGTCGATCGACTTATTGATCACCTTGGTCACGTACCATGGAATCACCTTAATCAAAACAATTAAAAACTAAAAGGCCAAAATATCAGTACATTTATGTAAAACTATTGTTATAATGGTAACCAGACCAACACAAAAAATTAATCTCTGAAACGTTTTGGTGCGCTCATACAGCATCGGTTTCAATAAAAAAATAATAATAATTAAAAAAATAAAAAACAACTAATAAAAACGATACTCAAACGAGGAGCACACTCCACAGCTGGAAGAGGGACTCATCTCACTTCCTCTTCCAACTTAAGTGGAGCGTAGAGGTAGTTCCAGAAGTGTAGGCGGACCTAAACCATAATCTTTGGAATTTGTCAACATTATTTCTAATGTTACTCGACGAAAATGAATGAAAATGAAATTGAGTGTTCACTTTTCATCGAGGGACACTTTAAACGCAAAAGAATAAAGTCAGAGGCAAGTTCGGTTTTATTTTAAAGGAATTAAATTTGAAAATTCGCCAAAGATTATGGTTTAGGTCCGCCTACACTTCTGAAACGAGCTCTACCATGGCCTACCAAAGAAAGTTCTCTGATCGAAACCGCCAAAAAATAATAAAATAATAAGAATAATAATAATTTTGTTGATTATTTTCCAAATAGTTTTAGATTTTTTAAGACTTATTACTTCAAAGTGGCAATTCTGTGAGACTCTGAAATACCTGAAAACTGCAAAATTCTGTATACTTGGTCAAGAAATGGAGGAATGAAAAGTTCTATCAGGATTAGGTACTTCTTTTGAAAGTTTTAGTACTCCTCATTGGAGTATCATTTTTATTTATTGTTCTGTTTTTCTTTTCTGATTGTAAATGGTGCTGGGAGGACACTGAAGCATTTCAGAGATTCATTTTTTGTGCTGGCCTTGTTCCCATTTTAATTGTTTTATGTAAATGTATTATATAAATAATTTCAAACTTAAAAAGAGGTCTAAGATAGTAAGTTTTCCTTTAATTATTGTTTCAAATTGGGTTCAGGCATAACTTCTAAAGAAAGTAAAATTAAGGCTATTGTGGTTCATGAATTCAAGATCGAATTGTTGCCTATGCTTGATAATATCATTTTAAGCAAACGTTAAATAGTTTACAGCTTTCTTCATCTCCATTTTTACACAACTCAGACATCTTCAATCAACAACACAGTTTTTTTTTCTTCCTGTTTTCCCTCTAAGAATCAAGCACTGGACTTAATTTTTGAATTGAGTTCAACAGACCTATTTGGTTTTTTTCTCTCGAGTGTTTTAAGTTTATTTTTCCTAATTTTGCATATTAATTGACAGAGTTGAGAAATTGTTGTTTGTTTGTAAACAACCAATTTTGCTTTGCCAAGTGATCAGTGAAAGTGCGCGTGAATTAATAAGCGTCAATAAATGTGTGTTCTCTCCATTCACTTATCAGCATATTTTTCTTTTCACAAGCTGGGTTAATTCAGTATTAAAATTTACCATATTTTTTGGTGATGAGGAAAGGCTCTTAAATGATCAGCCAAAGTGCGCGTTAATTAATAATTCGGAGTTAAAATTTTTAGTATCTTTTTACTAATGAGGATCAGCTCTTGAGTGATCAGCCAAATAGTGCGTGAAATCGTGTGCGTCTGCAATTTTTGTCTTTTTCAAGTGCATTTTTCAATTTTGTCGTTGGTGTGCGTGTCGTTGCATTTAGTCTCAATTCAGTAAGAAGTTCTGCAATCAACTTCCCATCCGCTATCTACCAACATCTATATCAAAGGTATTTTTTTATTACCATCAATTTTTTCTCCTTTTCATGCAACTTTCTGTGCTTTTAAACCTATGAAAATATTATTATACAGGGTGATTGTAAAAAAAGTCCCCACTCAGAAGTTAGGGTAGTTGCTGCATGAGAAATTGAAAGGGTTCTTCACTATTTCAGGGGCAATTTCTACACAAAACTGCCGTGAAGTTGACTTGAAAGTAAAAATACATGCAAATGAGGTGGTAATGAAGAACTGAAATCTTGAGGCTTGCAGAAGAAGCTCCTTCAATTTCTTGATTGGCAAACACCCTAACTTTTTAGTGGGGACTTTTTTATAGTGACCCTGTAAAATCATTACCTGTCCTCAGGTTGCTTATTCTGATTTTAAAAATGTTTTTCATAATGCAGCAAAATTCATACAGATGACTTAGGGTTCTATTTTGGTAGTGAAAACAAGGGATTCAACAGAGTTTGGCAAATGGAGATGGTAATTGATTACACGATTACGGAGTAATCGTAATCGCTGATTTTTCGGGTAATCAGGGATGATTTTTTACAAGCCACCCATCATATTAATTGCTGAATAATTAGATATAATCAAACAAGGTTTAAGGTCAGTAGGTCTACAGTAATATGGACTACAGACGAAATGTCTGCTTTTTTGGTCCTCTGACAAAATGTCTTCAAAAGTATTCTACAAAAAAAATTTAAATATATAAATGCCAATTTCCACAATACGTTCAATTTTTTCAACGAAATCATCTAAAATTTAGTCAACCATGTCTACACATTTGGAACAGAATTGGACTCTTGAAAAAAAAATCAGCGTGCTGGTAATAAGAAAAAAGTAAAAAGTATAAGCAAGAATAAATAAAGTTAAGTATAAATTGTAGGCAGGATAATTTCCAAATTTGTAGTTATTGTTGAAAAATTAATAGACAATTTTGTGAAGAAAAGTGGACGAATCGGGGAAATAAATATCGGGGACCAATCGCAAATACTGGGGAACACTTATTTTGTGGACATACTTGCCTAAACATTTTGTCAATGGACCAAAAAAAGTAGACATTTGGTCTGCAGTCCATATTACTGTAGACCTACTGTCTGGAAACCAATCAAAATGACCCTAAAGTTTATTTTAAAGCATAGTAGACTACATTCAATTACCATCCAAAGGTTTGATGATTATCGATTACTGGTTAATCATGCATAATCGATTACACTCCTATTTGCCCAACTCTGGCATCTAAGTGATGTATTGAAGAAGTGAAGTTCATAGGTGGACATTCTTTGAGCTTGTACGTCAATTAATTTAAAAAAAAAAAGATGACATTTTTGTCATGCGGGTTGTAACAGGTTACATAAGTGCCCCTTAAATCAGACAAAAATGGAAAAATAGACCTAAAGTAAAGTATACTGTCTATAACTTGCATTCCACTGAATACCTATTTTTTCAATTCTTTGGGCTCAAATGAAAGGTCTTATTTGTCCTGTATTATCTCTTGGTGGCTTTTTCCGTACAATGGACTGGAAGTATTTTTAACCAACTTCTACTTCAAAGGCAATATTTTTCTATCTTCAAATCCATTTTTGAAATTGAATTTTTTATTTTCAAAATTCCTTCCGAGAGGCATTAGATTAAAAAAAAGAGCAACTGAACAAAATATTCTGCATCTTTGGGGGGGGGGGGGAACAGAAGTCGCTGACTATTGTAGAACTTTAGTTACAGACCGTTTACTTTTTCAAGCTATAAATTCTCTCGATTGGTATAGCACCTTGTTGCTAATGCATGTCCTTGGAAATAGAAAGTGGGAGGTGTTTGGTCTCTGGCTGCTCCAGACCACTGCCACCCTGACTGTTGAAGTTTTTGTTTGCTTTATCAATTCAAATCTTGGTGTCGAATAACAATCTTAAATCTTTTTGAGAGAAATAGTTCTCCCTCAACTTCCCTCTATCTGAGGAGGGTATCACAGATCTGAGATAACTATTGTTTTGAAGGAAAAATCATTAGAGCCCCCCTCTCCTGATCCTTGGACCTACCCTGCGGAAACTTTTTGACTTTAGTTTGTAGGGCCAATTGAAGGTTTTAACCAACTTTTTCAACATTTTTGTTCATCAAAGTTAATTTTATTTACTTACGCCTAAAGTTGCTCACTGGGGTCTGTTGCGCCTATGTTTTATTCTTGCCAGTCATTTTTATAGAAACTTAGAAGGTCAGTAGCAATCCGTAGAGTTGGGGGGGGGGGGGGGCTTTGGGGGTCCAATCTATCCTTTTTGTTGGAAGGAGAACTTAAAAAAAGTGTGTAGGAGGATGGGAAAAAATAAAAAGGAAAATAAACGACAGCACCCAGAAAGAAAGATAGAAAAGAAAAAGAAAAAAAGGAATTGATGATAAAAGGACAAATGATAAAAGAGAGACCATGTAAGTTCCCTCCTCCCACATTTATCTTCATCACTTCTTCAAACAGCCCCCCCCCCCAAAAAAAGAGAAAAAAGATCATCAATTTTTGCTTTCCTTGCCTTTTTCCATTTTTTTCAGCGCACATACCTTGTAATTGAAGAAAAATATTGTTTACTGGTGCATTGTGCAATTCATATATTCTTGGTCCAAAATTCTAGAGGTATATCTTCGTATGTGCTTTTGCACTATGCGTGCGGTTTGGTTGCATGGCAAGGAACGGTGGTACGCCTCTTAAAACGCCTTCAATATCAGTTGATGCAAAACCAACCCCGGGGGCGTAGCATTAGTTATCTCAGAGTTTGAATGTGTTTTCAGTGCAGGCGTTTGTTCTGGGTTACCTTCGACTGAAATCTCCTGAAGAAAAAACTACTCCCTTCACCCTTGAGACTTTACGGCTTTTCCTGTCGGGATTTTGGGATGGTTATCATTCATGTTTGAAAATGCTTGTTTATTTTAATTAAGTTTTTTTGTTTTCACCCAACGTTGCTCCTGAGGTCACGCAGTCCTAGGTCATCTTGTTGCAAGGAAGTCCTTCGGTAAATTTGAAGCGATCAATGCTTTAATTCTTGTACCTACCTTGTAATTGAAGGAAAACATTGTATATCTAATGGAACTACTCTTGTCAGAAAAAAAAATTCTTTTTGCCAAATTCAAGCAAAGTTCTACTTACTAAGAAATTTTTCTCTTTTCCTAATCAAACAAGTTCTAAAAAATGGAAAAGTAGCTATTTTAATTCGAGGTAAAGGGAAACAAGTCAGGGATTCCAATGGTGACTCGTGTAATTTGGCAACAATTTTGTTCCTTCATTTGATTCTACAGGGTGTTTTTCTTTTACCCCCCTGGTTTTTTTTCTTGCTAATTGAGATAAAGAGTTGCGGTTTGGACCATTCTTCAGCATTTTCAATGAATTTTAAGCGTGCCGTATATATACGGTGCGCTTCTTTTTTTCATTTTCATATCTAATATATAAGTCCAATGCCTTGCTTATGGCAAAACCTTGGCGGGAAAGGTTTGAAAAATTAAAAACGTGTTTTCTTAAAACTGGTTTCATTATTCGTTAATTTGTTGCTGCAATCCAGGAGGTCTCGGCGTCTATTTTCTTAAAATTGTAAAAGTTTTGGTATTCCTGTTAATTTCAATAAGTTATTAAGCGTCAAAGTCGAATTCCTTCAAACGAGAATTCCATACAGGTCCAGCAACCTAAGTCATTTGTGCCAACCTATGAGTCGAAATTCCAAGGCAGGAGGGGGGTGGAAACATCTTTCACAGAAACCCTCTTTGCCCCTCGCCTTTGGGCTCCACCGGTCTCAAGATTTCTTCACGGTGCATTAAGCGCTCGGTTCTCGCATCGTAAAAGTGTCAAAATCGGTTTGACGAGGGTACATCGATAAGAAGCGACGAGGTATTGATGAAGAGCGGGAGGGGTATAGAAAAGAGAGAGGCTCATTCATATCCTTAAGTAGAACTGTTTAGTGATGACGTCACGATCAGAGTTAGTTCCAAACAAATGCTCTATCTCGCTCACTCTCGTGGATTTACCAGATCCAAATTTTCGAACGCAAATTCATGCTAGTTAACCAACAGTTTTCTCAAATTTTATTGCACCATTAGATTCCACTTGCCTTAAAGTATCTTTTCACTGTAACATAATTCCTAAAAGATCACAAGCGAATTTACAATCACAGTTATACCGAAAGACGTTCTACGTTTTGTCCTTGTCTTACTCACGGTCTCTTATGGTAGTATCACCGGCATGACACTCAATCATTCTAACTTCTCTTCGTATCGAAGCTATTGTTCGAGGTACAACACATGCCGTGATGGTGCTGATGAGCCTATATCCTAGAATTTTGTGCTCTTAAGAAACTGTGAGTGTGACAAGGACAAAACATAGGACTTTCTTCGATACAACTGTGATTGTGCATCGATGCGCGATGTTTCAAAAAGTTTGTGATAGCGGGCTCATATTTTATCACTGAGAAAAAAGTGGCTGTTAAAACTGTAAGAATAGAATCATAGATGATTTCGCCTTATTTCAATCATGAGACCTATCGTTGCTGTAGTCAGCGCGCTTGAATCTACACGAATTCTGATTGTCTCTATGGAATTTCGATTATTTCTATGGGAAATAAAGCGCGGGAATATATATCCAATCGGAAAATTTTTTGAAACAAATTTTTATAAGGGACGTGGAACCCAATGGTGTGATAAACACAACGTGTAAAGAACGTGTTGTTTACTAGCACTTGTATTTGAAAATTTGGACTGTGTTTCGTATGCGAAAACCCACGAGAGCGAGTGAGACGGAGCCTTTGTTTGGAACCAATTTTTTTCATGACGTCACACTAAACAGGTCTTTGCATCGAAACATTTGAAATTCTGGGGGATCGGCAAATTGAAAGCCCCTCAATGAGCGTCGATGGAATCAAGGGATTTTTGAGGAGATTTTTGGCGTTTTGTTGAAAAATAGGTGTTTAAAATCCAGAACACAGGGAGCCAGAGGGGTAAAATTCGCATTAATTGCTCTAAAAAGTGAGAGGGGCTGTCACGTGTCTTCCACCCCTGGACAGCTTCCTCGCTGCGGCTATGGAATTGACTCTGGAATAACTTATTTACCTATCCTAAAAAGTTCGTTGCGTGTACAAAATTTTTCACTGGAAGCTTCTTCAAATTTTGGAAACTATAGGTCCATATGGAACTTTGCTTTTCCAACACGAAAAATGATATCGACCGACGGCAACAGAAAAAAAAAGAAATAATATGACAATGCGTTAAAGTGAATAATGGCATAGTTTTAACTGTAAACTTTCGATACTTTTCAAGAAAATAAATGGGGAGAGGGGGAATTAAAATCCACAAACCTCTTAAACCTCCACACCTACTAATCTATACCCCTAGAATGCTTGATGTGTAAAGGGCACTTGAAATGGTTAGTTCTGTATATTAAAGGATTATTGTTTCATGAATTCGCAAGTGTTCCATTTATGCATATTACGTATCTACATCGTGACAATTGCAACAAATGCTGACAGCACCTAAAACGGAAAAAAAGATAAAAAAAAACTGTTTATTATTTAGAATCACGGCTTTTCCGAATATGACACTTTTTGACTTCAAAAGAACGCAACCTCATGTTTGATCCCTGAACAAGCCGTTTAAAAGGTGGAGGGATTTAGAAATATCTATTGTCTATAGTTTATGTGGGTAAAAAAGATCGAGCCTTATCAAATAATTTTCTCTTTTCAGCTTTCAATGGGTTTGTTGCAAACTTTTGCTACAGTGCTATAGAGTTTTGATTCTGATGTAAAATTGTCTGAAAATTAGATTGGCGGCATCAAATAGTCATAAAATCCACTAATAAACCCAAAAAACGCATTATAAAGAAAGCCAAAATTGCAGTCGTAAAGCCGAACAATCTGTGCACGCGCACGGCGAACATCAGAGATAGGTGACCCATTCTCCCCTTATTCGTTAAGGGGGGGGGGGGGGGGGAGAAAATATCTCTACAGTCAAACTGTGATTTTAAAAATGTGCATGGTCAAGATGTTGTCTTTTGTGAAGGGGGGGGGGGGGGAGCAAAATATCAAGAACAGGGTGTTTCAAAACTTGAGTACCAAACTTATGGAGTGTATTTTTGGGGTCAACATACATATATATAAGACTTTATTTTCCTACATGAGTATGTGCTGCAATTGTTTCTCTTCTGAGCTAGAGCCCTCCAAAGTTTGGAAAACAAAAAACAAAAAACAAAACCCAAAAAAAAACGCCTTTGACTCATCTCCTTATAGATTCATCTGATCTAAATTTATTTTTTTCATAATTTCTCACCAAACAAGCTCAATTGGACAGCATTTGTCACAAAAGAACCGAGTGACATTTTTGATAAAATTGAGTTATTGATTGATAGAGCTAGCAATACTGAATCTCGAAGCAACAAGTGCTTCTTCTGTAATAACAACTATTTCCCGTCAAAATTCCAGGTAAAAGTGAGCTGGTGAGCCTCATTGATGTCATTGTCCATATGATGAAATAAAATGAGAACTTGGTTCCTTTGGCTGATTAGGTTAAACCTTAATCCGAGTCACGTAAGGAACCAACTCCGACTTGGTTCCTTTCAGTGGCGGCTCGTGCGATTTGGCAACCATGCTTTTTTACCATTTAAACCTATGCAAAAGTATCGATATCTTGGGGGTGCATTGCACCTCCTGAAGATCGATTGTTTTACATTGGTTTAAATGGAGGGATTCCACTGTTGCCACATTGCACGAGCCGCCACTGGTTCCTTTTATAGAATTGGGAACGGACTTAAGTCCGGACTAACGGATTTTAAAATAATCAACAGTGTAAACCAACTCTGCCGTTTGGTTTCTCTTAGAGTTTCGTTTTTCGTGATTATGCCAAAAAAAAGAAGAAAGGAACCAAGTCACTTTAAACGCTAAAAATTAAGTACCTTTCCTACAAAGTAAATTCCACTTTTCCGGTGTTGAAATGCAAAAACACAAAACGGTAGTTGAATGAAATCAAAACGTAAGTAATTCCAAGTTTTTTGTTTAAATGCTAGCTCTTCAACTTTGGACTCAATTTTCTCGAGATCAGCTCCATGTTGAATGCTGTCTAATTATTATCATTGCTAGCAAAAGCATTAAAGCTGTTCAGACTTTAGTGGCACGCTTTTCCAACACCTGCGTGTTGGAATTTTCCCTGCTTGTTTTTTTTTAGGGTCAACCCCCCCCCCCCTCCCCAGCCTCCCTAGGGGGCTATCTTAAAAATTTCAAATTGCAACCCCTATCTTGGGATATATCTCTTGAAAGGACCTAAAATTCTAAGACTTTTGGCGCAAAATCGGAACTTGATATCGTTTTTCGTTTTCGATACGTCGAATTTCAAAGTGCGATTTGAACCCATTTTCAAAAAATCATTTCTCCACTTTGGAAAGTTGGAATTAAAAAATCTATTGGTCCAAATTACTCTAAAAAGCAAGTACTTTCCAGATAATTAAATGGTTTTGAGATACATTTAGTCCAAAATTGATTTTTGATCCCCAATGTTGTTTAAAAATTTTGCCCCTAAAAGGGGCTTTCTCAAAAATTCCCCTGCACGACCCTTCTTAAATGATACGTTGATCGAAAATTCATAAAAAACTGAGCATTTTGGCGCAATTCGGATATCGATATCGTTTTTCGTATTCGAGATATCGAATATTAAAAGTTCAATTTTCGCCTATCCTCAAAATTCGATATCTCGAATACAAACAAAAATAAAACAGTCCGAAACAATATCGATATCCGGATTGCGCTAAAATGCTCAGTTTTTATGTTTTTTCGGTCGACGTATCATTTAATAAGGGTCGTGCAAGGGAATTTTTGAGAAAGCCCCTTTTAGGGGCAAAATTTTTAAACAACATTGGGGCTCAAAAATCAATTTTGGACTAATTTTATCTCTAAACCATTTAGTTATTTGGAAAGTACTTGCTTTTTAGAGTATTTTGGACCAATAGATTTTTTAATTCCGACTTCCCAAAGTGGAGTAGGTAATGATTTTTTGAAAATGGGTTCAAATCGCACTTTGAAATTCGATATATCGAAAACAAAAACCATATCAACTTCCGATTTGCGCCAAAAGTCTTAGAATTTTACGTCCTTTCAAGAGACGTATCGTAAGATAGAGGTTGCTATTGGAAATTTTTGAAATAGCCCCCCTGGGGACCCCCTAGGGAGGCTGGGGGGGAGTTGACCCCAAAAAAAGAAAATTCATTGAAAATTATGAAGAATGGTCCAAACCGCAACTATTTTTCTCAATTAGCGAGAAAAAAAACCAGGGGGGATATAAAAAAACACCCTGTATGTCAAACAATCGATGCTATAATGAAGCAGCGTTTGGCCAGCCATCTATTGTTTTACTTAGATTCAAACCATAGAAAGCCGTAACCATAGAAATGAAAAGAAAGAGAGAGAAAGAAGATAAATAAGAAGGTAAAAAGGATACAAAAAAGAGTAAAAAGGTGTCCACTTCTGTGATTTTTTAAGGGCACAGTGCTGCTATACATATATCAACGTCAAACTTTTTTACCAGTGCAGCCAATGAGCCAACCCATAAAAAACATATATTCCACATTCTCTTTTTCGCTGCTAATGTAGGCTTATTTTAAAGAATAGATGAATAGATTGGCGGTAATTGGGACACATATCTTACAGCAAAAACACGCATTTTCCCAGAAGCGACTAAAGGCTCTATCCTTCATATTAAAACCTGGAAAAGTTTTGCCTAGAATCACTTTAAATGGTTTTAAATAGGCCACGCCTCGTCTCGAATGCCGCGCGATTGCAGAGGGGAACTTCTCTAAAAGCCCCTTCAATATGAAACAACGCAAAACCAACACCGGAGTGTAGCATTAGTTATCTCCACGTTTGAATGTGTTTTCAGAGCAGGCGTTTGTTCTACAAAGGGTGTCCCAAAAGTAAGTGGACTGATGCTGTCATTTCAAAACTATTAGACCTAGAGACTTGATCTTGCTCTTATTTTAAAGATCAAATCATTTTCTATCGATTAAGACCAAGATCAGTTCATTTCATTAAAAATTAAAAAAGTTATGACGGTTTTTGTGAAGGGTGAACGCGCGCCGCCTATAGGTTTTTGACAATAATTGTTGAATTGTTTTCCTCTCATCTCTTATACATTTCCAGTGAACTTTTTTCACTTGAAACTACTTACCAATACCTTAAGCGACGTGGCATACATGTATGGCCGTCTGCCGGCTTCAGTCGTTGTCTAGGTAACGAGATACGACGGACAATTCGCGGGAAAAATTAAGAGCAATCTCACCGCGGAGCGCGGCGGTCAGCACCTGTTCACTGTTCAGTACGCGCGCGCGGTATGCTGGGGATTTTCCGGCCGCATAAATCAAATTTTACCCGTGAATTTTTAGAGAAGAAGGGTATTAAACTGTTGAGACATCCACCGTACAGTCCAGAACTCGCACCATGCGAGTTCTGGCTGTTTCCAACATTGAAAAGGGATTTTCGTGGACGAAGATTTGAGACTAAGGCTGAAATCAAGACAGCAGTTCAAAAAACCCTAAACAAAATTCCAGAAGAAGAATTTGAGAAGACTTGTCTTAGAAAATGGGAGGAAAAAATGCACAAATGTCTCGAAAGTGGCGGAAAATACTTTGAGAAGCAACCGGAAATTCAGGTGGAGTCGGGGGATAGCGGAGTAGAAGATTAATAATTGGTAAGAATTTTTTTTTGTCAAAAACCTATAGGCGGCGCACGTTCACCCTTCACAAAAACCGTCATAAAATTTTTAATGAAATGAACTGATATTGGTCTTCATCGATAGGAAATGATTTGATCTTTAAAATAAGACCAAGATTAAGTCTCTAGGTTGAATAGTTTTGAAATGACAGCATCAGTCCACTTACTTTTGGGACACCCTTTGTAGATTGCATTCGACGAGAATACCTCGAAGAAAACTTGTACGGAGTATCTCTCTGATAAAAAAAAAAAAAGATATAGAAAAAGTACCGGACCCCAATTAAGGTGACTCCATACCATGTGACCAATGTGATCGATTAGTCGATCAATTAATGGTAATTTACGCATTTTATGAGTTTTTTTTTTTTTTTTTTTTTTTTTGTAAAACGAGAATCGTCAGCACCTGGAGGTTGATCTAACAAAGCTATCTGTTAAGTTTGGATGCTCAAATCTACAAAATAAGGACGTAGCTACGGGAATTTGCACAATCGCTGATCGGTAGGTCGTATCGCACTACGATATGGCGAATGGGTCTGTTGCATACTTTTGCTACAACAATATAGAACCTTGATTCTTACGTAAAATTCGGCGAAAATAACGATGCGCTCATTAGAAACGTTCAAAATCAACTCATTAACTCAGGAAATCACTTCAATTTCAAACAGCCCGCGCTACACTAGACACTGTTGCACCGGCATGCTACTACATAGACGGAACCACCATGCATAAGTAAACAACATTGTAACTACGAAATGATCGACTTTCTTTTTTAATACGTAAAATAGAAGCTGCATTTGCTCTCTGATCTTCTCGGATTGTCAAGGATTATAAAATAATATAAGAAATGTACGCATCTAAACGAAAAATTCCAATGTTTGTAAGTTCTGTTCATGTTTACATAAACGAGATGGTTCCAACTATGTAGTTATAAGTCGGTGATGTAGTGTCTAGTGTAGCGCGGGTTGTTTGAAATGGAAGGTATTTCCCGAGTTAATGAGTGGATTTTGAAAGTTTTAATGTGCGCATCGTTATTTTCGCCGAATTTTACATTAGAAACAATGAGTTATATTGATGTAGCAAAAGTACTCAACAGACCCTTTCCCACAGTTACGTCCTTATGCATCCAAACTTAACAACAGATATTTTCGTTAGATCTACCTCCAGGTGCTGACGATCCTCGTTTAGCCTACATGCATGCGACGTCACTCTAAACTGATCAATTTGAATGTTTAATGAAATCCTTCAATCAGATTTATCATTGAAAAAAAAATTGCTTTTACTAAGTAAAACGTGAATTAATTTATCTTTTTTTTTTCTCTGTTCCAGGCTGGACTTTTCTTCGTAAAATTATAGCGCAGACTGAAAACGGTGAGTAATGCATGACATTTTTTGTTTATTTTTGTTTTATATTGTTATTATCTTTCGCAAAAGTTTTTCTGGTTGTGGTTCTTACATTTTCTGAAGTTTCTGATGTTTAGAGACTGAATTTTTCTCAAATGCTTTATTCTGACAGAGCAACCCCCCCCCCCCCCCCCATTCATGCACCAGAGGGGGGGGGCATTCTCACACATACACACATACTTAAAATTTGACGAGTATTTTATAAGTTTGACAAGTTAGTGATTGACCTATGCGCAGCGGTTCGTGTCATTTTGCAACAATTGTTTATCGCCTTTGACCTCGTGTCAAAAACCTATTGTTGACAAAAACAAAGCAAAAAACCAAAAACCAAGAAAAAAAAAACAGACCACTTGCTTATTTTAACAATAGATTACCGAGCTGAAGGATAGAAGCGGCAGTCGGTTTCCAAATCATCCGAGCCGCTGGTTTTAAATAAAATGCAGAAATGGACTCGTGCATTTGGCAACATCATTTTCCTATTTAGATGAATGGAAAATTATCGATTCTCTCGGAGGCTGTGGCCTTTCTCAAGAATCGATTATTTAAACTGAGTTTAAATGGAAAAATTGTATGGTTACTTATTAGCACGAGGCGCCACCGATAAGATGATACGTCACTAATTCAAAATATGAGGTTTCAACGAAATTTTTTGCAAAATCTAACGAGCCAACATTTTTCACGGTCAAGTGTAAATACTTATACGCAATTTCTCTTCCGATGGTTCCTAAATGAGTATTTCATTAATTGTTTGGAAAACTTTTTGTTGATGTTCACTGCACAAACGCAGTAGGTAGTTCTGTCAATCTAGTTTTAATTAATTTTTCGGTGAAAATATGGTGCAGTTGTAGCTCGGTGTTTATTCAAAATGGACGATTAATTCCCGTGTGATTTCCTGAGATAGGTACGAATGTATTTTGGATTATTGTATGATGATCCCCGACAACATCAATGATTGTCAAAGGTTTGCGAGCCGCGAAACTATGATGGCGGATGATGCAAATCAATCACCAGATGCTCACTTGGAGTCAACATAGAGGATCCAATCAATGATAGAGGGCGGTACTAGATTATCATCTATGAAGATTTCCTCTCCATTGTGTGTTGTTCAATACATTTGAAAAATAAAGTCGAAAGTTCCAAGAAACGGAATACTGCACTTTCGACACTAAAATCGATTTGCGATTCTCGGTTTTTCGTACTTTCATCCTTGTTCTGAAGTTATTGACGAGATATTTTGCAGAGACATTTCTTAGATGGTACTGTATAGTACATATAAATAAGTTTTGGGCGTGAAATTTTGCATTAATCGAACGGTAGTGCTCTATGGTGGCAGAAATTGAGACTATATATTCGCTGAAGATTCACCTGAACTCCCAAAAAATAGCTTTGTAGAGACCTAATTTTTTGGCGGCTTTTTAGTCGCCAACGTGACTAAGAGTTCTCAAAATGTCCCCTCTGCTCTTCCGGGGCAGCGCCTATATAATTTTGCATGGGAAAATAGACTTACAAGCAGACCTGATCTTTTTGCGACCTTTAAATCGCCAACATGGCGTAGGGCTCTCTAAACGTCCTCTCTGCTCTTCCGAGGCAACGCCCATGTTATTTGAAAGGGGAAAAATAGACTTACGAGCAGACCTGATCTTTTTGCGGTCTTTTAATCTCCAACGTGGCCCGCAGGGCTCTCAAAACGTCCCCTTTGCTCTTGCGAGGCACCTTCCATGTTATTTCAAAGGGGTAAAATAGACTTAGGAGCAGACCCGATCTCTTTTGCGGCCTTTAAATCGCCAACATGGCGTAGGGCTGGCTCTCAAATTGTTTTTTTGCTTTTCCGGGGCAGCGCCTATGTTTTTATGCAGGGGAAATAGACTTTCGAGCAGATGTTGCGGGAAAATATTTCAGGCTAAGCTTATGACAAAAAAACCATAATTTTGTTTCATTACTATGTACAATGAAATTTAATATTTACAAAAAGCTGACTTATTCTGAAACAAAAAAAATAAAAAAAAAATAAATAAATAAAAAAAAAAAAATCTAAAATAAAATGGTCTTAAAGAATTATGATGTCCGTTACGTAACTATGGTAAAAAGTTGTAAAACGTAGAAAATCGATAAAAAATTCTTTTTTCATGCATTGTGTATTGATAAATTTTTCTTCTTTGTCTTAAAATTAACTCGCTCTCCTTAATAATTGTTTTTATTCTGTAAGTAGTTTCTGGCCGTGAAACCACAATATAATATGCGCAGTCCCAACAAAAAAAACAAATAAAGTAGATAAACGCCTTTTTTGGGAAAAAATTACCATTCAAATTTGGGCTCATGGGAACAACCCCCCCCCCCCCCCAGAAAACTATTTTAGCAAATACCTTTGTCTTTAGAGGATTGAGATTTGACTGTTTGGTGACAAGCGGGAAATTTAAAATGCGGGAATCTGATAGGCTTAGATGTTTTTTTTGAACGTAATATCGACATCTGATTCGCCAATTTTGAATTTCCCACTTCCCACAAAAACAGCCATAGCCGTAACCAAGAATTATGCCTTTCTCTCTCTTTGCCCTTTAAAGCATGTGTTAGAAAAGGACAGAAAGGGGGGCTGAAGTCACGTGACAGCCCCTATATTCATCCTTCTCTAACGCATACGTTCAAATGGGCTAAGAGAGAGAAAGACAATATCCTGGCTACAGCTATGAAAACAGCCCCACCGATCATTTTCATACCACGCCTGAGTTTTGCGACCGATAAATTTTCGGTTCTTGATGCAAAACTTTATCATCTCGCGCCTTCAATTCGAGGGATAGAAAAAAACAAACGCTCATTGAAGTAAAAGGGCGTCGCCTGCAACTTGGCAACGTTGTTTTGTGTCCCTATAAATTCATGCGTACAAGGTCGAATGCAAAGGTGTTCGCCGAACACCCAATAGTTCGATCTTTTTCATGGGTTCAAATGGACGAACTGCGACGTTGCCAAATTGCACGCTACGCCACTGCAGTTGAAGTAGAAATATTTAGCTCCCCAAATCAATCAAAAAGTGAGCGAACTTTTAATTTGTCGTAACCAAACGTTAGTGCTCACTGCTCACCAATCATATACATGCAAGGCCTTGAGGACTAACCAGAGACGGCTCGTGCAATATGGCAACAATGTCATCCCTCCATTTGATTGTATGTAAAACAATCGATTCGAAAGTGAAGCAGCGCTTCACCAGCGATCGATTGTCGAAAAAGATTCAAATGGAGCGAAGACATGGTTACCAGATGGCACGAGCCGCCACTGGGACTAACATTAGCCTTTGTTTTAGTAAGACGTCAAGAAAAAAATTGGTTTAAAAAAAATGTTCTTGCTGCTCTAGCTGAAGTGTGCAACAGACCCATTTGAGCGAGTGAACATTGATTTGTCTTCGTAACTTGGTAGCGAAAGAGTTACAGCATGGGCGCCCGGAGGGGGGGGGCAAGAGAGGGCACTTGCCCCCCCTGGAATTCAAAAAAGTCCAAATTTCACGATGAAAAATGAAAAAAAAAAAGAAATGAAAAAAAAATGACAGTTAATCAAAGGAGTAATATTTGAGAAACTTCATTACTATTTTATATTGTAATTTTAACTAATTTTTTGCAAGGAATAATAAATTTTTGTTTTTTTTACTATCGTTATCATCTGTCGTCCCTTTATCCATTATATCAAACACGTAAAAATTTTTATATTTTTTGATACACCTAAAATGGGTTAATAATTGTACACTATTTGATGAGTGAAAAAAGTTTTCCCTTTTCACGCGGGGGGGGGGTCCCCCTAGACCTTCCGTTGTGGTTCAAACATTTTGCCCCCCCCCCTTGGAAATTTTTCTGCGGGCGCCCATGAGTTACAGGGTTAATCAGTGCCATATTCAATCAGAAACTTTGGGGGGGACAACAACAACAACAACAACAACACAGCTTTACATTCATGCATCCGTTTTGAATGTGTTGTATAACTTCATCTCCTCCGAAGGTTTCCTGCCCGATCTGAAGTACTGTTGGATCTCTTCGAAGGTTTTCTTGTGCGTTTCGACCATGATCGTTCCCCCGAAAAAGCGAAGAGCGTGGCGCTTATAGCGAACATGAGAACGGTTCCTTTGGGTGCCCCAAAACCCTCGAGTATGACGTTGTACATCTTTATCGTGATGAACATAATGATGTGCACGGCAGCGAAGCAAAACCCTCCCATGGCACCGCGGACTTTGAATGGGAAAACTTCGCTAGGGAAGGTCAAAGGTAGAGGGTAGATCCCGATACCTTGAAATAAATAAATAAATAAATAGATAAATAAATAAACAAACAAAAATCACTGAAAAAAAAAAAGCGGTAGGCATAATATCAGATTCTAGTCATATTACCAGAAGCACGAAGATATGTGAACGACAGAAAGTTTAGTACTTTGACCAGAAAATTCTGGTGTTAATACCAGAATATGGTCATAGAACTAGAATTTTCTGCTAATCAAGAAGTATGGGACAAAAACTAGAATTTTGGTAATTTTACTAACCATTTCATAGGTTCACGTATTGTCATGCTTCTGATGGTAATCTTTTTTTCGGCGAAACAAACAAAACAAACAAACGAACAAATTAACGAGGATGCTGCAAACTTTTGCTGTGTGCGATTTAGGTTTCTATTCACGGTCGCACACGGAACAGGATTGTGTATTTTTTGGTGAGTCGGGGGAAATATCGGTAAAATTTAAAAAAAAAAAATTACAGGTGTATACTCAGCGATTTGTTCCATATTATGCCACCACAAATTCTTTAACCCTTAACTGCAGATGAGCCCAGATCTGGGAAAAATTACTTTGAAGCCTTATCTAAAAGTAGGAGACTTGAGTTGTACTGTCGCTGCATGGTGGGTCACATGTGGAACCGATACTAAATGAGTAAGAATTGTCGATTTTGTCCTAGAGCGCGCAGCACAAGTTAGAGAACGTGCAGAGTGGTTGAAAAAAGCTTACTGAAAATCTGATAGAGATTTTCCGATTTTCATTGTTATGTTTGGGAGTAACGCAGGGGTACCATATAAAAAAAAAAACTATTGAAAGTTACTAACTTATTTTTACTACTTTATTTTTTTTTTTTTTTTTGCCTGAAAACTTTTTTCAGTTGCATGGATACCTAAATGCGGGTAAGGCCATATTTGGAAAAACTAATATTTAGGCTCTTTACCATAGAAATATAATGGAAAAAATTTGTTCACTACTTTTCCCCGTCTTAAGGATCAAAATTGTACTGAAAAAAATTTTTTTATTGAAAAAAAAAAAAAACAAGGGGAAATTCCAACACGCAGGTGTTGGAAAAGCGTGCCACTAAAGTCTGAACAGTTTCAAAGTTTTTGCTAGTAAAGATATTTAGAACCATTCATCGAAAAGAACCAAGTGACATGGAGCTGATCTCGAGAAATTTAGTCCAAAGTTTAAGAGCTAGCATTTAAGCAATAAGCTTGGAATTTCTAACGTTTTATTTCATTCAATTACAGTGTTTTTTTTTTGCATTTTAACACCGGCAAAGTGGGAATTTTCCCCTGCACGAGAGGGATTTAATTTTTAGCGTTTAAAGTGACTTCGTTTTTTTTTTTTTTTTTTTTTTTTTTTTTTTTTTTTTTTTTTTTTTTTTTATAATCACGAAAAAAGGGAAACTCTAAAAGAAACCAAGAGGCAGTTGGTTCACACTGTTGAAATTTAAATCAGTTCCAAATTATATAAAAGGAACCAAGTTGGAGTTGGGTTTTTTTCGTGACTCAGATTAAGGTTACACCAAGTTTTCATTTGATTGCATCATACGGACAATGACATCAACGAAGCTCATCAGCTCCACTTTTACCGAGAATTTTGACGGGAAATAATTTTTTTAGAAGAAGCACTTGTTGCTTCGAGATTCAGTATTGCTAGCCCTAACAACCAATAACTCAGTTTTACAAAAAAATGTCACTTGGTTCTCTTGTGACAAATGCTGTCCAATGGAGCTTGTTTGGTGACAAATGATGAAAAAAAAAAAATTTTGATCAGATGTATCTATGAGAAAAGTGTCAAAGGAGTTGTTTTTTTTTCAAAACTTTGGAGGGGTCTAGCTCAGAAGAGAAACATTTGCAAACTTTGGAGGGGTCTAGCTCAGAAGAGAAACATTTTCAGCACATTTTTATACAGAAAAATAAAATCTTATATGTTGACTCCAAGATACACTCCATTAGACCCCCAGAATTTTCCATCACCTCCAAAAAAAAAGTGTCCAGCGAAAATCCGAACCTGGGGGCGGCGAGTGGGTAGGGTTAGGACCACTGTACGTACGATCTAAAGACAAACCCTCCGAATATTCCCCATCTCTAAAAAAAATTGTCCAGCTAAAGTTCGGGTCCTAACCTATGCGCGGCGAGGGGGGAGGAGAGAACCACTACGGACAATCTTACAGAACAAACCCTTTGAATTTTCCACCATTCCAAGAAAAATTTGTCGAACAAAAGTTTGGGTGCGAACCTGTGTGCGGTGAGGGGGAGGACCACTTCGAGCAAACATAGAACAAACCATTCGAATTTTCCCCATCTTAAAAAAAATTTTCCAGCAAAAGTTCAAGTTCGAACCTGTGTGCGGCGATTGGGTGGGGAGGGTGGCATGACCACTATGGAAAATCTTATAACAATAATCCCTTCAAATTTCCACAATCTCAAATAACATTTGTCCAGCAAATGTTTGGGTCCGAACCTGTGTGCGGCAATTGGGGGGGGGTGGGGGGTTTAAAACCACTACGAACAATCTTAAAACCAACCCCTTTGAATTTTCAACCATCTCAAAAAAAATTTTCCGGCAAAAGTTCAAGTTCGAACCTGTGTGCGGCGGGTAGGTGGGGGACCACTACGGACAATCTTAAAACAAACCCTTCGAATTTCCCGCTAGCTCAAAAAAATTTGTCCAGAAAAAGTTCAATTTTGAGCCTGTGTGCGGCGAGTGGGGGGGTAGGACCACTACGGACAATCTAGAACAGTCCCTTCGAATTTTTCCCCCATCTCAAAAAAAAATTTTCCAGCAAATTTTTAGGTCCGAACCTGTGTGCGGCGATTGCGGGGGGGGCGGGGTGTAAGACCACGACGGACAATCTTTTAACAATAATTCCTTCGAATTTTCCACCATCTTAAAAATGTGTCCAGCAAAAGTTTCGTCAAAATCTGCGAAATTCAAAGTGTGCGGCTAATGTATTGGAATTTCCAAGAGCTCGTATCTAGCAGTTCTGTGGCCGACTGGTACGGCGCTCGACCCGGAAATTCTAGGTCGTGCGATCGGTCCCTGGATCGTCCGTTTCCTTTTAGCGCTTCAATATTTAATTTTAATTGCTGAATCTTATGTTGTTGTTTATTGTTTTTTTGTTGTTGATATTTTTGTTTTGTTTTTCGTAAGTCGGGGAAAAAATTAGACTGAAAAAGAAATTTTGGAAATGATTGAATAACGTATTTCGGATGAAAAGCTAGAGTAATCTTATATAATAACAAGATTATAAATGAGAAAATTATAAAGCTCTTATGCCTCTATCATAGAGGCATAAGAGCGTTATAATTTTCTCGGCATTGTACACAACTTTCAACCATTAAAAGTGTAGGTAGGTAATCTGTTGATAGTGCAACTGACTCGCGACTAAATCCGCTCACTTCTGAAACGTATTTTCATTGCACGACGCATGATCAAATCGCATTTATAATCTTGTCAATAAAAAATTACTCTAGCTTTTCATCCGAAATACGTTATTCAATCATTTCCAAAATTTCTTTTTCAGTCTAATTTTTTTCCCGACTTACGTAAAACAAAACAAAAATATCAACAACAAAAAAACAATAAACAACAACATAAGATTCAGCAATTAAAATTAAATATTGAAGCGCTAAAAGGAAGTGGATGATCCAGGGATCGATCGCACGACCTGGAGGATCCGGGTCGAGCGCCGCGCCGTACCAGTCGGCCACAGAACTGCTAGATACGAGCTTTTGGAAATTCCAATACATTAGCCGCACACTTTAAATTTCGTAGGTTTTGACGAAACTTTGAACTTTTTTTTTTACTTTCCATGTGCCCATTTGCCGATAACGATTCTTGATCCTCAATAAGACGTACCTAAGCTACATTTGTATGCAAATTTCATGAAAATTGGAGCCGGACACATCGTGACCTCCCCTTGTTAGATTGCTTTCGAGGCGCCATTGAAGCCCTTTTTTAAAATTATTTGTGTTTACCATTATTTTTTCAATTCCGCGATGCGGTGGTATTGTATGGAACTAACCGCTGAGGATCCACCTTAAATATACAAAAAGTGAGATTTTTGATTTGTTCTTTATTTCGGCGAGAAAAAGTAATACAAAATCACAATTTTTCGACATTTTAAGCCCACTTAAAAACGTTTCATTGTCATTTCTATAGGTTTAAGTTTCTTATGTCAAGAGTTCTCTGCGAATAAAATTTATTTTGAACGTTTTGTAAGCAACAAACAGCGGCGGCTCGTGCAATGTGACAACAACGTATTCTCTCCATTTAAACCCATGTAAAACAATCGATCATCAGGAGGTGCAATTGCACCCCCAGAATATCGATACTTTTACATAGCTTTATATGGAAAATAAGCATGGTTGCCAAATATCAACAAAAAAATTAGAAATTTACTTTCTGCTTTTCGGCCACTTTTTGACGATCTCTAATCAGACAGTGCGTTTCCGACCATGCATTGGCGAATCCAGCTATTTGGCAACCATTCACTCTTTCCATTTGAACGTATGAAAAACAATCGATTTATTGAGGGACCATGGCCCTTTGACGAATCGATTGTTTTTCATAGAGTCAAATCGGAAGAATCCACTGTTGTCAGCTTGCTGGATCCATCTTTGTGACCAGTGTTGCCATTTATAGTAGAAATTATCCGAATTTTACGTTGAGTTGAATGGGAAATTCGGATCATTTCCATAAAAAAGTGGCAACACTGTTTGTGACCATGCAAATTAATTACCTGACGACAGCATGTAGACCATGAACCCAAACGCCGGTATCCAAGAATACTGTTCGTGAAGGATGGGGTAGCTAGGTTCGAGCTTAAGGAACACAAAGATGATGAATAATCCGATGGCAGCACCGGAACCGGAAATAACGCCGGCAGTCTTCCGCCCTATCCGGTGGAATAAACAGGATGCGATTCCTGTTGACACTATTCTAGTCATTCCGAGGGCAATCGTCACCTGATGTGGATTGACGGCGGTGTGAAACTCGTTCATGAAATTGACCGTGTAGTGGATGAGGATGTAGAAACCGGACAGGTTTTCCATGATGGTCAACGCGCAGATCATCAAAAACGGTCGATAGATGATTGGTTCGAAAAACCAACCACCGATACCTGGAAGAAGAAAATTGCTCTATTCAGATTTCAGAAAGAGTTCATCCTGCTGATCATTTAATTTTATACGCTGAACCAATAGACCCATTTTGTGAGCGATATATCCTTCGATGAATCGCGTTTGGTCACAAAACGATGCATCGCATACAATGACGTCATCACTGAATGAGACAATATAGTTAATCATATTACTATGAGGTTAGACACTTAACCCTTGTGAGCCTAAGGGGGGGGGGGGTACATTTGTACCCCAAGCCAGTTTTTTTGACGCCATTTTGTCAAAACTGCTCAAAATTTTTTGGGACTTCATGACATTTTAAGTTAGGATACTTAGAACACGTCTACCAAATTTCATTAATTTTTATGAATTTTTGTCGATATTATAGAAATTTAAAGTGTTGGAGTACAAATATACCCCCCTTCGTCCTGCCAGTTTTAAGTTTGGAACCATCTATTACAGTGAATTTTGCGGAAATTTTATGTAGATTAAGAATATTAAGTCAGATCATTGAAAAAAAATTGGAAATTTATCAAAAATGGAAAAATAATATGGTACCTCATTTCATTTTTTCCATTTTTTTTATTTTGACATTTTTTTTAAAAGTAGGTGTAAATTTGGCAACATAGCAAAAATTTACTCAAATTTCACATAAATTACTCTCTTAGGGTACTAAGTACATAATCCATCCATTAAAGTTTCAGAATTATTGATACTGACTGTGCTGCATGAAAATATCCTTGGGGTACAAAAATACCCCCCCCCCCCCTTAGTCCTTTGTGTTACCGAAATACCTTAGGCTCACAAGGGTTAAAGAATCAACGCTAGGGGTGGTCGATTTGGACGTTTTTTTGAAATCGCCTTCACAACCGTTCTAAAAAGTTTCCTTTAGTGTAGATGAGACGAATGAGAGCTCGAAATCCAAAATCGGTTGACCCCTAGGTGAAGCGAAAGTGACCTAAAGGGTTAAATTTCAAAATTCGTTAATTTTGGATTTTTATACATCAAAAATGGCTGAAAATAGCGAGTTACGGCCCTAAAGAGCTAAATTTTCGTCGGTTTTGTAGTATAATTTATCGTTTAGCCGCAATTGGCCCTTTTCAGAGCGCGCGCGCTTGACTATAATTGAAAATGCGCCGCGAATACATCGCGCGGCGGCGCGGCGCGGAAGGCAAGTGTGAGTCGTAAAATGTAAAGTAAATGCTCAATGATAGTACCGAGCGTTATCGCTAGAGAGCGCTCTCTTCATAAATGTTGCACGTTTCTCATTTTTCCACTCACACACAAGATATGATATATACCGACAGGGAATCAGTCGCGGGTTACCGAGGTTGTCCCAAGTTGCGTGTATTTGGTCTTCGTGGGTATCTTGGTTTGGTCTTCGTGGGAATCTTGGTTCAACCAAGTTTTGCTTTGGTCCTCGTGGGTCTCTTGGTTCAACCAAGTTTTGCTTTGGTCCTCGTGGGTCTCTTGGTTCAACTAAGTCTAATTTTATAAAGTGGTATTGGTTTGGTATCCTGGTGTATTTTGCAGCTCCTTGAATTGGTTATAAGACATTGTGACTCGTGAAAATGGCAAAAAGGCCTACACGAAATACGTCAACGTGTCCTATACTTGGCTCACCCTCCGAATTACATCCTGCGTTATTACCAACCATTCAAGATGTTTTAAGATATTATTTGTTTGTGAGGAACACACTAAAAATTAAAAACAAAGGTGTGAATCCGAGTGCACGCGATATTTTGAATATTGTCGCGGATGATATTTTAATAATGTGGTCGAAAGGATCAGTTCCCACAGTTCACAGAGAGACTGTAATTAAAATGATTCAAAAATATTATAAGGAGTATATTTATTTAAAAAAGAGCATGAGTAAAAGTAAAATGCACGCATCGCTAGTAAAAAAAAATGAAAACTTTAAAAATGAATCATTTAAGCTCTTTGATATTTGTTCTTGCAAATGCAAAAACATTTATCAGTGCACGTGTCCAAAAGCTCTGAAAGTTCCGAGAGATAAAATTCCATTTCTTTTGAGTCAGAGAGTTAGTCGAAATACAGGAATCGGAGGTGTTGAACGTTTAAAGACTACGAAATTACAAGAAAAAGAGAAAAAAGAGTCAAAACCGTTAGTTGCGCAATCAAAAGAGACGCAAAAGGAGGCAGACACTCTTGAACAGCAACCTTCTTCCGGATCGTCCTCGGGCGCTAATACTTTAGAAGCCTCTGATAGTGATTATGTCGATTACGAGGTACCAAAAACATCGTACAACACAATGGAACTGCCAACTGTTGCTTCCATAGTTGTGCGAACGGGCGTCTCTTCCAATGTTGCTGCCATGATTGTCTCCGCAACTTTAGTGGACATGAACATCATAACTCAAGCGGACGGGTCAAATGTTGTCGATAGGAGTAAAATCCGCCGGGCGAAAACTAAACTCCTTGAAAATACAAGAGATGCGGACGTTCGAAACGTGGATCACGAAATAGAGGGCTTGTATTTCGATGGAAGAAAGGACGACACGGTAAAAATGACCAAAAAGGAAGGCAAGTATCATAAGTCCGTCATAAAAGAGGAACACATTGTCCTCATAGAAGAGCCTGAATCTCGTTTCATCGGTTATGTTACGCCTGAAAATGGCACAGCTGATGGCATTAAAAAGGCCATTGTTGATTTTCTGAAGCAGAAAAAGTATGATACGGCAAAACTGCTAGTCATTGGCTGTGATGGCACCAATGTAAACACGGGTCAGCACGGAGGAATCATTGTTTTGCTAGAGAAGCAACTTCAGAGGCCGTTGCAGTGGGCTATTTGCTTATTGCACGCCAATGAGTTGCCTTTGCGCCACCTCATACAGCACTTTGGCGGTAAAACTAAAAGCCCTACATCTTTTGCAGGACTGTTGGGTGAGGCAATTAAAACTTGTGAAACGCTGCCCATCACTAATTTTGAACCCGTGGTATTCGGTTTAAATCCAAATTGCGTGGATTCAAAAGACTTAAGCACGGATCAAAATTATTTGTTACAAATGTGCACTGCTGTTTCAAATGGGGATTGTTCCGTGGATCTTGCTAATAGAAATCCTGGGCCCATTTCTCACGCTCGCTGGCTTACAACAGCCAACCGAATGCTGCGTCTATACGTTTCAACCGAACAACCATCAGAGGATTTGAAAACGATTGTCACCTACATCCAGAAAGTGTACGCTCCATGCTGGTTTGACATAAAACGTGACCATTTGATTCAAAATGGACCAATTAATCTGTAGAAACTGATGAACAGATCGAGATATTTATCCGTTGAAATTAAACAAATCATCGACCCGGTAATTCGAAGAAATGCATTTTTTTCACACCCGGAAAATATATTACTTTCTATGATCGGCGAAGACAAAAAAGAAATTAGGACAGAAGCCTGGAAAAAAATTTTAGCGGCAAAAATAAGAGGAACCAAACGTTTGAGAAAATTTCAAGTTCCAACAGAAATTAATTTGGATGCTAAAGATTACGCTTCCATGATTGATTGGACAGATATCAGAGTAACAGAGCCGCCTTTACTCACACAATTTAATGAAGAAGATATTCATTCGTACATTTCAGGCGAAAAGCAAGACGACGCTCTTCACTTTCAGTTCCCGTGCCACACGCAAGCGGTGGAAAGAGGCGTGAAATTAGTCACAGAAGCGTCCATTTCAATTTACAAAGATGAAGATAGACATGCAAGTATCTTAGAAAAAATCAACAGCCGAAAAATAATGCCATCTTTCACGACAAAATCGGACTTTAATTTTAAGTAAAATGGATAGTGGACACACTTTTGATCTTAAGATTTGCATTAAAAAAGACCCTGCTCACAAATGGTAGGGTGGTTGGGTGGGCAAGGGCGGAGCTTAGTTGCAGATACCTCCTCGTGGTTTGCTCTGGTAACTACTTTTATCACTCGTATTTGTTTTTCTTTCTTTGCAAAAATATGACAAAATAGGTAGAAGTAGGCTGAATTCTGCACAACAAAATCTTAGAAAGTTCGGTGCGTAGCCTCTGCGCTTCCGACTAAACTTTTGAGTTTCCACTATGATTTTACGTAAACGTTCGTAATTTTTTACACGATTATCAATTAATGATGATCTGGAGCCATCAATATGCTTCTGGTTAGACGCAAAAGGAATAATCCGCCCCTCTAAGCCCACGGCACGGCGGCGGCGCGGTGAGGCGACGAGGCGTGCCGCGCGATGTATTCGCGGCGCATTTTCAATGGTAGTCAAGCGCGCGCGCTCTGGAAAGGGCCAATTGCGGCTAAACGATAAATTATACGACAAAACCGACGAAAATTTAGCCCTTTAGGGCCGTAACTCGCTATTTTCAGCCATTTTTGATGTATAAAAATCCAAAATTAACGAATTTTGAAATTTAACCCTTTAGGTCACTTTCGCTTCACCTAGGGGTCAACCGATTTTGGATTTCGAGCTCTCATTCGTCTCATCTATACTAAAGGAAACTTTTTAGAACGGTTGTGAAGGCGATTTCAAAAAACGTCCAAATCGACCACCCCTAATCAACGCGCTGTACCTGTAGACTTTACGTTGTAGACCGGGGCTCATACCAAGGTACTTACTTGTATTTAACAGGTATGCTCGACTCGCTTCCCGCGTCATCCTCAGTGGCGCGCAGTTCAAAATTACTGTAGCCAAGTTGGCCGACAAAAGAAGAAAACTTATACTCTTTCCAGAAAACATTGGGCTTCCCTCTCCAGGAAAGCAGAAAACAGCCCGATGTTTTCTGGAAAGAGTACAGTGATTTGAACTGCGCGCCACTGAGGATGACGCGGGAAGCGAGTCGAGCATACTTGTTAAATATAAGTACCTTGGGCTCATACATATTTTAAGTTCTATTCCAAAGTGAAGCAGCAAAGACGATCTGCCTCTGGTTTGTTTGCTTCTTATTATTTTATAACCTTAAATCAAACATTTTCATTAATGTTGTTGAAATTGGTTTTCAACGAAAAAGCACAGTTTTCTCTCGTGTGAGCAACTGAATGATGCAATAAAAATTTAATAAATATGATTTTGTAGCTCTTGATATGAGCCTTCAGAAAATATATAGTTATATCTACTATTTTCAATCGTTTAGCCGCCATCTTGATTTTAGCGAGGATCAGAACTTTTGGCCAGACTGTGTACGCAAACCTTTCTCGCCTGGATAACTGTTTTAGAATTCTGTGTCCAGATAGCTGCTCTAAAACACTTGCACTTTCGTTTAAAACCAATTTACACCGGATTAATTACAGCTTTTGATTTTAGGTTAAAAAAAGTGAGGCAAACAAACCAAATTAAGATCGCCCATGCTGTCACATTTTGAGATAGGAATTACAACATGTATACCGGGGGTCCCAGACCACCCGTCTAGATACTTTTTCTCGAAAACGGCTGGGAGTTGAGATCTGAAACAAAAAAAGTCAGATAGGGAATTGACCCCAAAGAATTCAATGAAAATATTTTCAAAGCCCCCCGAGGCCCCCCGGGGGGGGGGGTTTGGGGGGGGTTCGAAACACATTTTTCCATTTTTGGCGGAAAAAAGCCTATAAAAGGTACCAAAATAAGTTCAGATTCTGAAAAAGCAACTCATTGCCGACATTTTTGGTCCTATAAATTTTTCAAGAAAACCCCAAATTTTGGGGTTATGGGCTCTTTTGGGGAGAAATTTTCAATCGGTCACTGTGACCACACTATTCAATATTTTTCAAAAAACTAAAAAACCCTCTGAAAGAAGACACCAAGACCTTTCGATTGATTTGCCACATAATACCTAATTTTGAAAAATTAAGGCCCCCACCTCGAATCCAAAATTTGGGGGGCCCTTTTTAGGCCCCCCCCCGTAAAAAAGTCAAATGCCAAGGTATGGCTTGTGTGCGGACTTTGAATAGAAGATTATAAAAATAAAAATAAAAAAATTCTAAATAAAAAAAAGAATGTTGATTTCCGAGGGACCAGTCACAAAGTGACAGAATAAAGATTTTGAATGATTTGAATCTGTAGAAAAAATGAAGTTGAAAATACGTGTGTTTGAGTGTGTGCTAAAATATCGATTATCGAAATACGTAGAGGAAAGAGAGGAAAGGTTCAAGGATTCAGATTGATTCTGTTAACTCAAATCCCCCCTGATTTCTCGTATAGATCAACCTGAGAGGAAAAGGAAGGAAAGAATTTAAATAAAAATAAAAAAAAAATGATTAATACGCGACGCGAGTTTTATAGAGAAGTTTACTTAATTATTATTAGAGATTTAGGGATCCTGGTGTCAAAAGTTGACCCGGCTTACGCATTACAGCGTGCGACCAGAAGGGCCAATAAACAATATGAAAAAAAGAGTGTCATCCGAGTGCCAAGGTGCATCGGCTGCCGCGATTATTGCGGGAAACCAGGAAGTGGTCGAAAAGAATAAAAATATAAGTAATAATAAAAAAAGACGGGAATTTAGATTTATGAAGAAAAAGGTCCAACTTCAAAGTAGCGGCAAACGCTCAGATACGTGAAGCCATGAAAACGGCTGTTTTAAATACAAACGCCGTTGACGTTGATGATTAGAAAGAGAGGCTCCGTTCGCTTCGTGGTTTCGGGATTTCTTGATAGATAGCGCTGTACCAGAGATCTCAAATGGATTGAGTGAAAGAGAGAGACTTGATTTATTTCCGAAATAGTTCGTGCAAACGCTGTTAGATAGCGCCACAACCGGAGAGCTTCGAATTGGCGGGAGAATCCTACTTCGTCCACGGCCTTGAGATTGAGATGATTGGATACTGGTAATTAATTGCACTGACTAAGAGTTCTGAAAAGAACTTGCAATTGAGGCATTTTTCGGTAAAAGGGCGTATGGCGATTTACGCCCTTTTTTTGGAGAACTCGTTTTTGAAATCCTGACGATGTGACCTAACAGGTGATATAAAGTTATTCATATGTTGAACGGAAAATAACCACGAATCAGTCGTTCGAATGGACCCACCTCGGCTGAATTCAGAAACTTATGGGCTATAGTGCCTCTTACGAGCGGTACTCGCAGCGGCTCGCGCTCGCGATATCTGTACTCACATCGCATATGTATCTGATATTGATAAGAGCTCAGTGGATATGTCAGTGTGTGTGTGTGGATATGTCAGTGTGTGGGTTTTTTTGCGTTTTTGGCTCCGTCTCCGATGACAACAATAAAACCCTCCTTTTTGGTCAAAAATTGGCCTTATATTAATGGGCTTAATACCATCCCTCCTTCTTACAATTTCCTTTTCTTCAAGTTTGTGACCCAAATCTAACCCAAACAATACTTGTCGGATAGGCTGGGAGAGAAAAAAAACGTTTTTCGGTAAAAGGGCGTAAAACGCTTCAACTTTGAACTTTCACTGCTCAACTAATTTTCACTCTAAAAACTTGAAATTAAGTAGAGTTCTTATTGAATGTTTGTTCTACAAGTCAGTCTTTCAAATTTTGAAAAATCTGCAGTAGTTGCTAAGTTATAACGTTTCCAAATTGCGTGGATTCAAAAGACTTAAGCACGGATAAAAATTATTTGTTACAAATGTGCACTGCTGTTTCAAATGGGGATTGTTCCGTGGATCTTGCTAATAGAAATCCTGGGCCCATTTCTCACGCTCGCTGGCTTACAACAGCCAACCGAATGCTGCGTCTATACGTTTCAACCGAACAACCATCAGAGGATTTGAAAACGATTGTCACCTACATCCAGAAAGTGTACGCTCCATGCTGGTTTGACATAAAACGTGACCATTTGATTCAAAATGGACCAATTAATCTGTAGAAACTGATGAACAGATCGAGATATTTATCCGTTGAAATTAAACAAATCATCGACCCGGTAATTCGAAGAAATGCATTTTTTTCACACCCGGAAAATATATTACTTTCTATGATCGGCGAAGACAAAAAAAGAAATTAGGACAGAAGCCTGGAAAAAATTTTAGCGGCAAAAATAAGAGGAACCAAACGTTTGAGAAAATTTCAAGTTCCAACAGAAATTAATTTGGATGCTAAAGATTACGCTTCCATGATTGATTGGACAGATATCAGAGTAACAGAGCCGCCTTTACTCACACAATTTAATGAAGAAGATATTCATTCGTACATTTCAGGCGAAAAGCAAGACGACGCTCTTCACTTTCAGTTCCCGTGCCACACGCAAGCGGTGGAAAGAGGCGTGAAATTAGTCACAGAAGCGTCCATTTCAATTTACAAAGATGAAGATAGACATGCAAGTATCTTAGAAAAAATCAACAGCCGAAAAATAATGCCATCTTTCACGACAAAATCGGACTTTAATTTTAAGTAAAATGGATAGTGGACACACTTTTGATCTTAAGATTTGCATTAAAAAAGACCCTGCTCACAAATGGTAGGGTGGTTGGGTGGGCAAGGGCGGAGCTTAGTTGCAGATACCTCCTCGTGGTTTGCTCTGGTAACTACTTTTATCACTCGTATTTGTTTTTCTTTCTTTGCAAAAATATGACAAAATAGGTAGAAGTAGGCTGAATTCTGCACAACAAAATCTTAGAAAGTTCGGTGCGTAGCCTCTGCGCTTCCGACTAAACTTTTGAGTTTCCACTATGATTTTACGTAAACGTTCGTAATTTTTTACACGATTATCAATTAATGATGATCTGGAGCCATCAATATGCTTCTGGTTAGACGCAAAAGGAATAATCCGCCCCTCTAAGCCCACGGCACGGCGGCGGCGCGGTGAGGCGACGAGGCGTGCCGCGCGATGTATTCGCGGCGCATTTTCAATGGTAGTCAAGCGCGCGCGCTCTGGAAAGGGCCAATTGCGGCTAAACGATAAATTATACGACAAAACCGACGAAAATTTAGCCCTTTAGGGCCGTAACTCGCTATTTTCAGCCATTTTTGATGTATAAAAATCCAAAATTAACGAATTTTGAAATTTAACCCTTTAGGTCACTTTCGCTTCACCTAGGGGTCAACCGATTTTGGATTTCGAGCTCTCATTCGTCTCATCTATACTAAAGGAAACTTTTTAGAACGGTTGTGAAGGCGATTTCAAAAAAACGTCCAAATCGACCACCCCTAATCAACGCGCTGTACCTGTAGACTTTACGTTGTAGACCGGGGCTCATACCAAGGTACTTACTTGTATTTAACAGGTATGCTCGACTCGCTTCCCGCGTCATCCTCAGTGGCGCGCAGTTCAAAATTACTGTAGCCAAGTTGGCCGACAAAAGAAGAAAACTTATACTCTTTCCAGAAAACATTGGGCTTCCCTCTCCAGGAAAGCAGAAAACAGCCCGATGTTTTCTGGAAAGAGTACAGTGATTTGAACTGCGCGCCACTGAGGATGACGCGGGAAGCGAGTCGAGCATACTTGTTAAATATAAGTACCTTGGGCTCATACATATTTTAAGTTCTATTCCAAAGTGAAGCAGCAAAGACGATCTGCCTCTGGTTTGTTTGCTTCTTATTATTTTATAACCTTAAATCAAACATTTTCATTAATGTTGTTGAAATTGGTTTTCAACGAAAAAGCACAGTTTTCTCTCGTGTGAGCAACTGAATGATGCAATAAAAATTTAATAAATATGATTTTGTAGCTCTTGATATGAGCCTTCAGAAAATATATAGTTATATCTACTATTTTCAATCGTTTAGCCGCCATCTTGATTTTAGCGAGGATCAGAACTTTTGGCCAGACTGTGTACGCAAACCTTTCTCGCCTGGATAACTGTTTTAGAATTCTGTGTCCAGATAGCTGCTCTAAAACACTTGCACTTTCGTTTAAAACCAATTTACACCGGATTAATTACAGCTTTTGATTTTAGGTTAAAAAAAGTGAGGCAAACAAACCAAATTAAGATCGCCCATGCTGTCACATTTTGAGATAGGAATTACAACATGTATACCGGGTGTCCCAGACCACCCGTCTAGATACTTTTTCTCGAAAACGGCTGGGAGTTGAGATCTGAAACAAAAAAAGTCAGATAGGGAATTGACCCCAAAGAATTCAATGAAAATATTTTCAAAGCCCCCCGAGGCCCCCCGGGGGGGGGGGTTTGGGGGGGGTTCGAAACACATTTTTCCATTTTTGGCGGAAAAAAGCCTATAAAAGGTACCAAAATAAGTTCAGATTCTGAAAAAGCAACTCATTGCCGACATTTTTGGTCCTATAAATTTTTCAAGAAAACCCCAAATTTTGGGGTTATGGGCTCTTTTGGGGAGAAATTTTCAATCGGTCACTGTGACCACACTATTCAATATTTTTCAAAAAACTAAAAACCATCTGAAAGAAGACACCAAGACCTTTCGATTGATTTGCCACATAATACCTAATTTTGAAAAATTAAGGCCCCCACCTCGAATCCAAAATTTGGGGGCCTTTATAGGCCCCCCCACGTAAAAAAGTCAAATGCCAAGGTATGGCTTGTGTGCGGACTTTGAATAGAAGATTATAAAAATAAAAATAAAAAAATTCTAAATAAAAAAAAGAATGTTGATTTCCGAGGGACCAGTCACAAAGTGACAGAATAAAGATTTTGAATGATTTGAATCTGTAGAAAAAATGAAGTTGAAAATACGTGTGTTTGAGTGTGTGCTAAAATATCGATTATCGAAATACGTAGAGGAAAGAGAGGAAAGGTTCAAGGATTCAGATTGATTCTGTTAACTCAAATCCCCCCTGATTTCTCGTATAGATCAACCTGAGAGGAAAAGGAAGGAAAGAATTTAAATAAAAATAAAAAAAAAATGATTAATACGCGACGCGAGTTTTATAGAGAAGTTTACTTAATTATTATTAGAGATTTAGGGATCCTGGTGTCAAAAGTTGACCCGGCTTACGCATTACAGCGTGCGACCAGAAGGGCCAATAAACAATATGAAAAAAAGAGTGTCATCCGAGTGCCAAGGTGCATCGGCTGCCGCGATTATTGCGGGAAACCAGGAAGTGGTCGAAAAGAATAAAAATATAAGTAATAATAAAAAAAGACGGGAATTTAGATTTATGAAGAAAAAGGTCCAACTTCAAAGTAGCGGCAAACGCTCAGATACGTGAAGCCATGAAAACGGCTGTTTTAAATACAAACGCCGTTGACGTTGATGATTAGAAAGAGAGGCTCCGTTCGCTTCGTGGTTTCGGGATTTCTTGATAGATAGCGCTGTACCAGAGATCTCAAATGGATTGAGTGAAAGAGAGAGACTTGATTTATTTCCGAAATAGTTCGTGCAAACGCTGTTAGATAGCGCCACAACCGGAGAGCTTCGAATTGGCGGGAGAATCCTACTTCGTCCACGGCCTTGAGATTGAGATGATTGGATACTGGTAATTAATTGCACTGACTAAGAGTTCTGAAAAGAACTTGCAATTGAGGCATTTTTCGGTAAAAGGGCGTATGGCGATTTACGCCCTTTTTTGGAGAACTCGTTTTTGAAATCCTGACGATGTGACCTAACAGGTGATATAAAGTTATTCATATGTTGAACGGAAAATAACCACGAATCAGTCGTTCGAATGGACCCACCTCGGCTGAATTCAGAAACTTATGGGCTATAGTGCCTCTTACGAGCGGTACTCGCAGCGGCTCGCGCTCGCGATATCTGTACTCACATCGCATATGTATCTGATATTGATAAGAGCTCAGTGGATATGTCAGTGTGTGTGTGTGGATATGTCAGTGTGTGGGTTTTTTTGCGTTTTTGGCTCCGTCTCCGATGACAACAATAAAACCCTCCTTTTTGGTCAAAAATTGGCCTTATATTAATGGGCTTAATACCATCCCTCCTTCTTACAATTTCCTTTTCTTCAAGTTTGTGACCCAAATCTAACCCAAACAATACTTGTCGGATAGGCTGGGAGAGAAAAAAAACGTTTTTCGGTAAAAGGGCGTAAAACGCTTCAACTTTGAACTTTCACTGCTCAACTAATTTTCACTCTAAAAACTTGAAATTAAGTAGAGTTCTTATTGAATGTTTGTTCTACAAGTCAGTCTTTCAAATTTTGAAAAATCTGCAGTAGTTGCTAAGTTATAACGTTTTAAACTTTCAAACGCGTTTTTCTCGAAAGTCGTTTTTTCGCCATACGCCCATTTACCGAAAAATGCCTCAATTAATTCCAGGTAAAGATGAATCCGTGTCCAGAGAGTAGAAAGAGTTGATTGGCTGCTTCGGCCGGCGTGTGCGCCAAGAATGACAAATTATTCTGAGAACCCCGTGGTATTTATACTAGTCTGCGATATTTGGCAACGCAGAAAAGCGCGGGAAACTGCAGAAGTGTAGTGAAGCGCTGTGATTGGCTGTTGCAGACTGGATGCCGTGTGTCAGAGGATGCGAATATTTTCTTTGAATCATTAATTGAAATTAATTAATAAGTCAAAACTATTGATTTGGAAAAATTTATAAAATTATGGAGAATACGAAAATATTTTTGTTAGAATTTTAGATGATTGCTGGAATTAAATATAACTGATAAAAGTGAATGGTGCTGTTTGCGGTTTTGGCGCCAAATCTGGTGCGCGGAGTGAAGAGACGTGACCTTGAGTGTTGAGACTTGAATTTGTCGTGATTGACATTAAAAATTAGTTTTGAGTATTAAAATAAGATGAATGTATCAAAAAATCATACGAAATTCTCTGAATACGTGGATATAATTGGAATAATTTTAGCTTGATTAGAAGATTATTTATGAGAAGAATTAAATTGACGATTGAATGGGTTCAGTGTGATCTGGAATGGAGAGCGCTGATTGGCGCGTTTTCACGGGTGTCTTTCGCCAGTCGAGATTTTCGCTCGTGCAACAATCGCGGCCTCTGATTGGCGCGTTTTGACGAGTTGTCGACTTGGAATTATTCATTTGACTTTTTTGGTGTTTGATGATTTTAGAGTCCCCAACAGCTTGTGATACATCGATCAAAAGCTCTCAAAGAGTAGAATAAGATGGCGCAATCCCAAATCGTCTACAATCATTATTTTAAAAATGGCGGCCATTTGAAAAGTATGGGTGCTCAAAAGTAAGTCCTGGGAAGAGAGCCCAAGGTTGAACGATACATGGCTTGAAAGGCCTTAAAAAATGCAAACAAATGGTACAAACCGCAAATCAATCCGCCTGTTCAATCAAAAGTTATGACCGATTGAAACTTAAAGTGCTCAATAACTCCTATTTACCGCTGCTTAAATTTCAATCGGTCATAACTTTTGATTGAACAGGCGGATTGATTTGCGGTTTGTACCATTTGTTTGCATTTTTTAAGGCCTTTCAAGCCATGTATCGTTCAACCTTGGGCTCTCTTCCCAGGACTTACTTTTGAGCACCCATACTTTTCAAATGGCCGCCATTTTTAAAATAATGATTGTAGACGATTTGGGATTGCGCCATCTTATTCTACTCTTTGAGAGCTTTTGATCGATGTATCACAAGCCATACCTTGGCATTTGACTTTTTTTACGTGGGGGGGCCTAAAGGCCCCCAAATTTTGGATTCGAGGTGGGGGCCTTAATTTTTCAAAATTAGGTACTATGTAGCAAATCAATCGAAAGGTCTTGGTGTCTTCTTTCAGATGGTTTTTAGTTTTTTGAAAAATATTGAATAGTGTGGTCACAGTGACCGATTGAAAATTTCCCCCCAAAAGAGCCCATAACCCCAAAATTTGGGGTTTTCTTGAAAAATTTATAGGACCAAAAATGTCGGCAATGAGTTGCTTTTTCAGAATCTGAATTTATTTTGGTACCTTTTATAGGCTTTTTTCCGCCAAAAATGGAAAAATGTGTTTCGAACCCCCCCCCCAACCCCCCCCCCCCCCCCCCCCGGGGCCTCGGGGGGCTTTGAAAATATTTTCTTGAATTCTTTGGGGTCAATTCCCTATCTGACTTTTTTGTTTCAGATCTCAACTCCCAGCCGTTTTCGAGAAAAAGTATCTAGACGGGTGGTCTGGGACACCCGGTATTGTATGGCCCCCTCTATTGCTGTAGCTCGTTGGTCCAAATCAGAGATTACTAAGCCTAAGAGTTATGGCATAACGATTCAAAAGTGTTGTTTGACTCCTACGAAGTATGAAATGTGGCGTACGCTGGTGACCGTAAACATTGTTACTACTGCGTTGTTGTTTGAAATGAGGTTTGACAGCAACGTCACTAACTAAATTAATAAGATTAATAAAGTGTTTGGGAAGTTTAATGAGCTCTGAATATATTTTGAACTTGCGTCTGAAAATCTGAGTCACATTAATCATGCCATTAAATGACAAACATTTAGATGCTGCAGAGAATCTAACCTCATTTCCAACAACGTGAGTAACAACAATGTTTTCGGTCACCAGCGTACTGCACGTTGTATCACGGCCTTTCTGCAGGCGTTTTTTACGGAGCCCGGCCAACAGTTTCTCGAAACGGCGGAGATAGGAAGTGCTATATCTCTTAGGCTTAATCTCTGTGGGCCGATCCTTGAAATTCACGACTTTTGGGTAGACTGGATAAGAATGGAAAACGGTGATTGGTGGAGACGAGTCACGTGGTTGCCAAGTCTAATCAAAATGCGGAATGGATTAGATTGGTTATCGGGTACTCCAAGACTGCCCGATAAATTATCTAATCCATTCCGTATTTTGATTAGACTGGGCAACCACGTGACTCGTCTCCACCAATCACCGTTTTCCATTCTTATCCAGTCTACCCAAAAGTCGTGAATTTCAAGGATCTGCCCGCTGGTCCAAATCATCTCTATTGGCATAGCTCGTTGAACTAGCCCACACAAGCTGTCTACCACATTGCATATCCTACAAATCGAAGGCGTTCACGTGTACTTACCCAACTTGGAGTTCTCCTGCTTCTGACTCTCGGCTGCAGCCTCTTGGAGCTCTTTCAGCCTTGACTCAACGTTGACCGGGTGCTCGACCCTTTGAATGCTCTTTAAGGCTTCTTCCATCCTGCCTTTCCCAACCAGCCATTGAGGTGTGTCGTAAGAAAAGAATGTCGACGAGAATCCGACCACTCCAATCAGACACATTATCCCGGAGGCGATGTTCCACGGTAACAGAGCACCGATGATGTAATTGAAAGTCAGTCCGATTGAACAGATGAGTGGGAAAAGAGACAGGAAGACACTTCGATATTGAGGTGGAGACACTTCTCTTGCGTAGACCATGCAGGTGAAACAGAACCCTGAAATAAAATAGAGACAGAAATGGATCGATGGGTCCTCGGAAAAAAAAAAAAAAAAAAAAAATATTATACTATATGAGATATGTTTAATTGTTTACTCGGACTCCCCGGTTACATTATGGTGATTTTTCAGCATTTAGAGTCGATTTCTGCCACCAGAGCGCTACCGTCTGATTAATGTTACAGTGACTGGATAAACCACAGTGCGGCCATTTCGGTCGTCCTCCTGATTGGTCGGATTCCTTAGATCGCGAATTTGAGCATTTAGAAGTATTTTTACGGTTTTACAGGGTTCTCGTACGCAAGTTAGACACGACTGAAGGTCTTCTGTCAAATTTGAAACAAATTTGTTCCCAAAATTGAGAGAAATCAACGATTCCCCATAACTGACCCCCCGCGGTTGCGCACCCAACTTGACACGGGCGTCATAGGGAGGAAGTGTGTTCCTGAGTTACTCGCAAAAAATATCGCAACCCCCCGCCCTAAAAATGGTTCATTTCGATTCAAGAATCGGTTTGCGATATTTCATTTTTTGGTACTTTCAGCCTTATTTGTGAAGTCATTTACGAGATATTTAGCAGAGCCGTTTTTCAGATGATTATCTAGTAACTGACACTCCGTTTTCTCAAATATGAATTACTTTCGGTCTGTAATTTGACATTGATCGAACGATAGTACGGTAGTGCTCTGGTGGCAGAAATCGGAAGAAACGCTGAAGAATTGCCCTAAAAGTCATTATTTCTCCCGTGTATAGTTTTTTGGGGTAAGATATTTTCGGAGTGTCGTTAAAATAAGAAGAAGAGAAAGCTTTAATGTGCACTTTCCGGAGTATTAAAACATAGAGGCATATGTACTCTCCTCGATAGTACTTTCTACCCTTCAATTTTGGTACAGCTTTACTCCTTGTGGGAATTAGATACACCCTCATTTTCACTTTCGCTTCGGTTTTTCCCGAGCTAAAACAACATTGATGCATTGATGAATTCCCGGAAGAGCAGAGTAGACGTTTTGAAGAGTGCCCTTTGCCATGTTTGGAGTTAGGAAGCCCTCATGATGAACAGGTCTGCTCGTAAGTCTGTTTCCCCCTTTAAACTAGCATTGAAGATGCCACAAAAGAGCAGATGGGAAGTTTTGAGAGCTCTTTGCCATGTTACCGTTGGAAAACCCTCGTGATGAACAGGTCTGGTCGTAAGTCTGTTGTTCTATTTAAAATAATGTTGAAGATGCCCCAGAAGAGCAGAGCTGAAGTTTTGATGGCCCTTTGTCATGTTGGCGTTAGGAAGCCCTCATGATGACCAGGTCGTCTCGTAATTCTATTTTCTAGAAAATATTGGAAACGGGCGTTTATTGGCAGTCATTCACTGAACTGAACAGTGTAATATTTTCTTAACCGGTGGAATCATCAGTAAATTGAAAAAAAAGAAAAAATCATTAAATACAGGGTGTAACAATTTAACTCATGTGCCAAACTTCTGAGCTCATATTTGAGCTCAAATATTATGCTCCAGAAGTTTGGCACGTGAGTTTTGTTACACCCTGTATACACGAACGACAGCACTGGCAGTCCCCCCCCCCCCAAGCATCTCCTTTACTGCACTTACCAACGCCAACTCCAAGAAGGAGTCTGCCAATCATGATCATGGTGAAACTAGAGGATGCTGCAATTATGCCGTAACCGGTTGCATGGAAGAAAAGGCACAGCTGGACTGTTCTCAAGCGTCCGAACATATCCGCGAGGAAACCGCATATGCAACAGGAGATGAGAGTTCCCGCGGTCGATGCACTCGCTGAAATAACAAAATAACAAAATTACTCTTTCGTTTCTTGAACTAACACGTGTCATTTGTTTTTCAAACGACTGGGATGAAACTACCCTGTAGGCCAGTTTTTGCTTTTCGTAAAACTGTTAATTTTTTTTTTTTTTTTTTTTTTTTTTTAATTTAAATTTGGGATTTGATGCGCTTCAAGGACGATAGACACTTCCATATACTTAGGGGATTTCCATTCATGAATCGATTCTTGGATTGAATCGATCCCTAAGGCATTGAATCGGAATCGGAAAAATCGTCGTAACTTTTTACGCTTTTTTGCCTCAATGAATTTACCAAATCGCAAATACAATTAAAATTCGAGCACACGTTTTTCATCTTGAACAACGGTGAATTGGATAGGGAATGATCATTGTTGTGAATCAATATCCAGAGAATTGGCAGCAACTTGTAGCACTGCTGTTCATTACAGCAGTGAATCGTCACGTGACGATTCGATTCTGAAAAGAATCGGCGGGAATCGGTATCAGCGAATCACATCGGTCACGTCACGATTCGATTCTGAAAAGAATCGGCGGGAATCGGGTATCATCACATCGAAAGATTGTCCGGTGGCGATTCTGGTAGAAGATCGGATTCAGAGTGGACGATTCGTTTTCAAAACCGACTCAATTTGCGCAGTTGGAACAAAGAATCGATTCTTAGGAGTCGATGTTTGGATCGGATCGATTGTCTTCGTAGAGTATGTGGAACCCTCGTTCGCCTAAGATGGGCTTAGCGTAAATAATGGGAGCAGATGTTGATTATGTGCCCGACTTTCGTCAGGCATTCCAAAAATTAGATTGGACTCATAAATTGACCCTCTCCACGGAAATCTTTAGTAAAAGGCGAAAGATTTATGCGTAATGAAAAGAGTCAAGAGATACTCTTAAGGAGTCACCATCGGGAGGCCGTTAAAACAGGGATTGTTTCTAAAGTCGAGAAACGGACTCTGAAACGGCTGGACGCGCCATCTATGAGCGTGTGAAGTGAAACACCTCTACCTTCGCCAAGTCTCCATTGACAAGCCACGCACGCCGCCGCACGGCCACGCGACTGCACGCCACTACACGCTCCATCCTTGCCGCGAGTTTCGAACTCTCCCCTCTCATGCAAGTTGTTTCTTACATGTATAATTGTATGTTGTCTCGTCCTAATGCTATCGTTTTATACTGACATAGCTAACTTTCATGAGAATGTTCAAGTTTTTTTTTTGCTTTTTTTTTGTTTTTTGTTTTTTTTTTTTTAATAACAATTTATTGTATCAATGGGGCTTTTGCAAACTTTTGCTTTGAGCAAATAAATGGTCCATTTTGATGTAAAACCCAGCGATGATTACGAAAACCAAATCACTCTGAGAAAGTCTAAAATTCAGTAATAAATTCACATAACTGCTGTAACGGTTCAACGCATGTATCATGGGAGAGTCCTGTTTAATTTGACACTTTCTATAAGAAAATACACAAATAAGTCCCAAATTAGATAGGGATCTCCATGGATACCTGCGACACCTGCCAGATTAAGCCAGATTTTCATAGTGAATATTATGATTTTTTAATGTACTCATCGTCATTTTTACAGGTTTATTTGCAAGAATCAACTCTTCAATCCCCTGTAACGAAAGTTTGTAAGAGACTCATTGACATGCTTTTTACTTTGTGGCAGAATTAAACTTAAGCCGTACTAGCGCAATTTTGAGTAAAAAATGTCTTGAAAAAAAGGCTTCATAAACGAAATTTGAATCTAGAATGAGATAGCTATGCATGAGGGTCACGTGGAAGATAAATAGATAGTTTGGAATGGTAAGCGAATTTTTTGACAGACTATTGCAACTAATGAGTGCTCTGTTTGCCAACCATCGACTTTTGTAACATTGCTCTAAAA
>VMOF01000013.1:12367935-12370435 GCA_011764245.1 Trialeurodes vaporariorum
GTCAACTACCAACAACTATATCAGCTCTATTTACTGGCGCATGCATTGAATGACCTAAATGGGATGGGAAAAGTTCCCCTGAAAGATTAGCTGTGGTAAACAAAGTTAACTTATTACAATACAATGGTTTGTGACCGCCTCATCTAGTTCAAATTGATAACTTTTCTGGCAAAGTTATTGCAATAAGCTATCGGAAGGTCACTTGGGTGGACTGCTATAAGGATATAAGTAGTAAACTAGAAATTCAGAGAATGAAATCGAATTTCACCACAAGATACATACCTCCGGGAAAGATTGGTAATCCAAAAAAATTGCCGCTGTTCCACCGATGATTTAACTTCAGACTGAGTTCCGCAAATGATAATCTTGGCATGAAGATTACCTTTTACTGCAAATCAGACTTCAAAGTTGAAGTTTGTCAGTTGATACACTTTACACGTAGGGAGATGAGTTATTGGTTTACTTTATTGCCTGAACTTGTGCCCGAGAGACCAATTCCTCTGTGATTGTAAACAGTACCTTCCGAGTTCCCATATCATTCAACAACACTAATAATTTGAGATAGATAATTTAAAGAACCTACGCAGGAGTGACCGGAAAAATAACTCAAATCATGCCACAGAATCTGAAACAGAACAGGAGGAGTATCACAGCACTAGCTGAGAATCCTGACAGTAGCTTTACCATTCAGGTAAGACTCCAATGCAACGCGAAGAAACACTAAAGCTCTCTCTAATATTAAAAACTGACTTTAAAAGAACACTGGGGAATGAAGGAAGGATCATTTTTGAAAGAGTTGAGTGAGGTTAGGTCTCAGGTTTCAAACTTCCTGGTTATTAACTAGCACTGTGTCGAGCTGTCGACCATTCTAGAGATTCTCTAGCTCGTTGTTGAACTGTCAGGCACAAAAAAATAAACAGATAATGTTCGCGAGCTCATTATTTAATCGATAAAATCCTGAAAAACAGACGATCACTACCGGAGACACACTTAGCACGGCGTTTACCATGTAGTTTCAATGTAAACAAACGACCGTCGGGGAAACAAGGAATATGTGACGTAGTCACTGATCTCCCGTGCTTACCGCCATTACTCGCCCGTTTTAAACGAGATCAATTTTTTCACTTTTCAAACTAATTTATCTCGATCGATGTACCCGTGATCTTAGAGAAAAAAGGAAAAACACGGGTCTCTTATTTTTTTCTCAACTTTCATAATGTGAATTAAAAAAAATCGACTCATCTGACCCATTGTCGATTTTGTCCTAGAGCGCGCAGCACAGGATAGAGAACGTGCAGAGTGGTTGAAAATAGCTTACTGAAAATCTGATCGAGATTTTCTGATTTTCATTGTTATGTTTGGGAGTAACGCAGGGGTACCATATACAAAAAAACAACTATTGAAACTTACTAACTTATTTTTTACTACTTTAATATATTTTTTTTTAGCCTGAAAACTTTATTTTCAGTTGCATGGATACCTAAATGCGGGTAAGGCCATATTTGGAACAATTGATATTCAGGCTCTTTACCATTGAAATATAATGGAAAGATTTTTTTCACTATTTTTCCCTGTCTCAAGGATCAAAATTGTACTGAAAAAAATAATTATTTTATTGAAAAAGAAAAAATCATGCAGTAAAGGGTTAACACAGATGGATACTGAGTGGGATTCATAAGCCTTCGGAGTGTCGTCATATCGTGTGCAACGAGCTGTACCAATTATAGAGAGGATTTGCGGGACGTGCTTTTGAGGTAGCAGCAACGAGGTACTATCGACGAATTAAAGATTGTCGCGAGATTTTCACGAGCCAAGTTTCGCCTTCAAGTTTCCAGTTCGGCCACTCTTCATACTCCTCACACCTTGAGGGCGAAAGGCCATTGCGGGTTAGGCGGAAAAGCCGTTGCAGATCAGTCCCACACTCACAATTATATCTGAAAATGTGTGAAAATCTCGCGACAATCTTTAATTCGTCAATAGTACCTATAGCAATAGAGAGGCTGATACACGTTATACGTCCTATCTCAAAACGTGAAAGCATGACCGTTTTGAATCTGGTTTGTTTGCCTCACTTTTTTAACCTTAAATCAAAATTTGTAATTAATTCAGTGGAAATTGATTTTAAAACAAAAACGAAAGTGTTCTTGATTGGCTATCTGGACTCAAAATTCCAACACAACTATCCAGGTGAGAAAATTTTGCTTGTTTCAGTCACGATTGAGTCAGTTTTTTTTATCCTGCAAATCAGTGACGCACCGAGAACTTTAGTTTGGTGGGGGTTTCACCGCAAATTGTCCATTTTCTGAGGCCTTGGGGGGGGGGGGGGGGGGTTTGAAAGCAATTTTGGCCGAAGACGACCTTTTTTAGGGCAAAATCTTGATGCTTAGGGGGGTTTTGACCCTAAAACCACCCCCTTCGATGCGCCACTGGCACTGCAAATCCTTCCAGAAGAAACAGTTATATTGATTTCTGTGTCCAGATAGCCACTCTCAAACAGTTG